>JAVSCE010011064.1:0-16285 GCA_032199065.1 Smutsia gigantea
CACATCCTACGGAAACACCGAAAACAAATCAAGGCAGACCTTCAAAGCCAGCTGGGGGGTGGCCCTGGCACCCTCCAAGTACAGATGGGGAGAACTGGCATAGCCTGAAAGCAGACCCCAAAATAACAACTCCCAAGTCCTTAAAGGACTTAACTGGTAACCCAGCGCCCTAAATTCAGCAGAAAGTATACTTTGAAGGGGAAGGTCAGTAAAGATGTTCAGAGAAATAAACCCTGAGGACATCCGTCACCACCAGCCCTCCCCTAAGGAAGCGATAAACAGTGTCCTTCAAGGAGGAGGAGAATGGTCCAGAGAGCCAGGGGCGCAGGAACAGACTGAACACGGCAGAAAGGGTGTGGTATCTGACGCATACATCTAGGGAATTGATGTGTACCAACAGTGACATAGATCTGGGGGGGGGTGTTAATGGAATGTGGTCAGCTGCCCTGCCAGGCCTGGTGTCCTCAGCCCTAGCACCCCTGACATGACCTTGCATGGTAAAGGGACTTTGCAGCTGTGATTAAGGATCTTGAGACACGGAGATTATCCTGGATGATCTGCGGGGGACCTAAAAGTCATCAGTGTCCTGGGGGCCTGGGGGTGCTTGATAAGGATGAAACTATGTGATGACTTCAGGAGATGATTCAGGTATGGGAAAACACGCAGACAGAGAAATGATTGTCATGAAAGAAATTCACATTCACAGAACCCTGGAAACAAGGGGCAGGACATATCTCCTTTAAACATAGGCAAGGGTATATGTTTAGGTAAGTTATAAGTGAGTCACCCAAGGGCCTTTAAGTAAGGGAGTTCATGGCCTGGGGCAAGACTGAGGCTCATCTAGGGGTCCACACGCTGGCCTGGAACTGACCAGTGTTCTGTCTCTGGCTGAGAGGAAGTGGGGGGGGGCAGGGGCTGCAGCTGCCCTCCCTGGGACAGCCCCTTCCCCCTGTGCTTCCCTTTCCTTCCCTTAAACCGAATCTGGCTGTGTCCCGAGGCAATTAGAAACTTTTTCCTTTTTTTTCCTGCCTGTCCCTGACTATATTGACAGTATTTGCTTATTTTCTTCATTCTTGATGCTTTTGCATTTGGGGTCTTGGTCCTACAGAGACTGCCCTTCCCAGGGTGAGCCAGTTCCTAGAGATTCCCTGAAAGGGCCTCTGGTCACAAACGAACCAGGCAGAGCCCCCACCAACTGACTCCTGCATCTTAGTCTCACCCAGCAAGCTGACATCCCCCTGTCCCAAGTCACCCCAGGGCCAGGCACCAGACAGCGGGGGACCCCCTCATAGTGGGCAGTCATATATCCAATCTTAATCTTAACTCTGTTCACTGTGCTCCATCACCTGTCCCTTCCTGCTAAAGCCCCAACGAAGGCTCTGGGCCCCTTCTCTTTACTCCGGCTTCAGCCCACTGACCCAAACTGGTGCTTCCCTGTGTGACACCGTGGGGCCTGGGAAATGTAATAAGTTCTCTCAAAGGCAGTTGTCTCTGTTCCTATCACCTTCCCCTATCTCATTAAAACAAATCCTGGGTACAAATTTTAGAATAAAGACGCCATCCTGAAGATATGGAAGCAACCTAAGTGTCCATCAGTAGATGAATGGATAAAGAAGATGTGGTACATATACACAATGCAATACTATTCAGCCATAAGAAGGAAACAAATCCTGTCATTTGCAACAACATGGATAGAGCTGGAGGATATTATGCTCAGTGAAATAAGCCAGGCGGACAGAGACAAGTGCCAAATGATTTCCCTCATTTGTGGAGTATAACAATGAAGCAAAACTGAAGGAACAAAATAGCAGCAGACTCTGAGACTCCAAGAAGGAACTAGTGGTTACCAAAGGGGAGGGGTGTGGGAGGGTGGGAGAACGGGATTGAGGGGTATTATGTTTAGTACACATGGTGTGGGGGATCACAAGGAAAACAGTGTAGCACAGAAAAGGCAGATAGTGAACCTGTGGCATCTTACTATACTGAAGGACAGTGACTGCATTGGGGTATGGGTGGGGACTTGATAATATGGGTAAATGTAGTGACCACATTGTTTTTTCATGTGAAACCTTCATAAGAGTGTGTATCAATAATACCTTAATAAAAAATAAATAAAGATGCCATCCTGCTAGCTTTGATGATGGAGGGGGTCCCAGCACAGGAACATGGCAGATGGCTCCAGAAGCTGGAGTTCAGCAGTCAGTCTCTGGAGGGAGTATGGTCCTGGGCACACCTCCAGTACACAGGAGGGCTTCTGCTGTCCTTGATCAGGGCTGTACGGCCAGCGCAGTGGAGACAGCATGGCCTGGGCAGACAGGCAAAGGTGTTTCTGGGACACTGCAGTTCCACACGATGGCATGGTCTCATGGCGCTGTGGCCATACGGTCACGTGTATGGTTTGCTAAACTGAGACACTGTGACCACAGCAGTTCCCACGCTATCTCTTCCTGCACTTCCCCTCCTTCTGGGGGGCACTTTTGGGATCTGGACAAAGGGAAGCTGAGTTGTAGAAACATCAGTTGGGTTTCAGAGGAGTATATCTATGTCATTCCCAGTCACTTTCCTGCATAGCAAAGCTAATGAAAGATATCCTGGTGCAGAAAATAGCTTCCAGGAACACCCATGGCAAATAACCAAGAGGAGGGAATCACACGAACTTCTGGAAAAGAAACATCCTGCTGACCTAACAGGAAATGCTGATATTGGCAAGATTAACGTAGAATCCTAACGGCCAATGTGACGAGGACATGATGTAAAAAGGCTTGGTGGATCAGCAGGGGCATTTCAGATTAGTCACTGCACAACCCAACTTGGAGATGAAAGAAACTTGACAGGGTTCTCTCCAAATTTGACAGCAGTTTTAACAATATATATGATATATCCAGGAATAGGTTGTCAAGTAGAAACTTGTTAAATAGCAGTCACATTTTTTTCAATCAGCTATGCTAGAAAGATCAAATTATCTTTCTCTTTTCTCCCCAGAAAGTGATATTGCAAAATTATTATAAGAAGAGACAATAAAAAACATAGACAAAGAAAGTATCATAGTGGAGTAGCAGGTGGTTATGAACAAAAATTGTGGTATTTTCTGGATTTGTCTTTCAGCCAATTTTTTTAAAGTTTCATTTGTTGTGATTTCTCTTATTCTGAATAAGTATGTATCTAATTTTATCATAATAATTTTGCATTTCTTTTCTTGAAGAGAAACTTCAATTTCAGGCCTCCGTACAGCTGAGCAGACTCAGCACCACGCGGAGGCAGGCCTAGCGACACACAGCCCAGGCACCTCACACCACACGGCCAGCACAGGCCTGGCTGGCCGGGTGCAAGCAGGAAAGGCAAACAGCTCTCCCACAACCAGAGCATCTTCACCGCCATGCCAGCAGGTGCTTCAGCAGCTCACAGAGGCCCTCCCCAGAGAAGAAAGGGCTAATCAGGTGGGCAGGGTGAGGACTAAGAAGGCCTGTTCACCATGGGCCAGCTCTGGCAGGGGAACGCCCGCCTCGGGGGAAGGTAGTGCCACAGACAGAGAGTCCTTGATATTCACGGATCCTGTATTTACGAATTCACCTGCTCGCTAAAACCTATCTGTAACCCCACCACCTGCACTCGTGGTCATGTGGGGAGTGCGCTGAGTGGCGAGGAAGGTGAGTGGCCGCATGCACATCCCGGGCTAGGGGTACGGGGTGACCCTCCCTCCTCTTCCAGGTCTCATTGCAAACAAGTGACTCCTCTGCCGACCGCTCAGGGCCACATTTTCTGCATTTTTGCTTTTCCTTGGCAATGTCGCTGCCCAAAATGGCCCGGACCTGGTGCTGAAGTTCCGTCTCGTGTGCCTGGCGCAAGAGGTGGCGATGTGCCCTGCAGAGAACGTTGTGTTTGTGAGCTCCGTTCAGGCTGAGGCCCAGCTGCTGCATGAATTCCACGTTAATGAGCCAACAACGGACTAAATACAGTCTTTAAGCAGAACTAACACGGAACAATGTTCTGTGTCGACGCCTCGATGCAAACATACCCAGGGGCTCGCGGCAACCTGCCCGTCTCCCAGGCGCCCTGGTGCCGCGCCGCTGGTTCTGTGCTTCCGCATTGGCAGCAATTTCATGGTGGGTAACATCTGCAGACCCCGATTGGACTGGAATTGACAAAAGAGTCACCTCCAGAATATATAAAGAACTCCTACAAATCAATAAGAAAAAAATGCTCAATAGAAACTGGTCCAGACCTTCAGCAGGGCCCCACAAGAAGAGCGGTAGGTGGTAGAGGAGTCTGTGATGAGGTGCAGACCCCCTCCTCCCCACTGGAGGACAAAAGTCAAAACCACATTTACTTCTGTGCCTCTACCACAAAGGCTGGAATTGTGAAACTGTTAAGTGTCCAGGGTTGGCAGAAATGTGCAGGAGAGGGAAGTCTCCTGCATTGCAGGTGGAAGTATGCATTTTTATTTTTCTGTGGGTTTTTGGAAAATGTTTGGGATTATCTTCTAGAGGTGAACATGGCATGTCCCATGGCCCGGTGGTGTCACACATGTCAGTGGCCATGTGTACACATGGCACTAAAACACACAGACAAGAAGATCTGTGGAAGCATTTTCCATGGTAGCCAGTCTGGCCACAGTGCCCAAGCCCTCGACACCAGGAGGAATGAACGGCAGCACCCAGGGCAGAGCAGCCATTCTTGTGTTCACGCCTTGGCAACCGAAGGCCCGTCAGTGGGACTCAGGACGGAACAGTGGGTGAGTAAAGCCAGGCTGGAGGAGGGCACCACTGGCCTGTCTCTGCCTTCAGCACCAGCTAGCACCAGTCTGTCAGGGTTCCCTAACAAAGTGCCACAAACCAGGTGGCTTACACAACAGAGATTTGTTCTCTCACTGATTCATATGTTGAAACTCTAACCCCCATGTGATGGTATTTGGAGGTGGGGCTTTGGGTGGGATTGGTGACCTCATGAAAACAGACACCAGTTTGTTCTCTCTCCTGCCACGTGAGGACATAGCGAGATGGTGGCCTGTCCCCAGACCAGGAAGAGTGCTCTCCAGACCCTGACCTCAGGCTTGCAGGACCCTGAGAAACAAATGTGTTTAGTTCAAGCTGCCCAGTCTGTAGTCTTCCCTTACAGCGGCCAGAGCTGACCCAGGCAGCCCCATAAAACCAAGTGATCAAGGCCATGGAGGGGCCTGCCTGAAAGAAGCTACTCCTGGGAACAACAGACAGACACAGGAGCAGACAGAACTGCCATCTGGGCACCGAGGATGGCTCCAGGTGCTGTGTTCCAAGCAGATAATTAGTTTTAAGCTTCAACTAGAGGCTGCTAATTTTGGAAGTTATTGTAAGAAGTTCATGGGGGGATTTTGTGGAAGTATTATTTGCATTTTAGTTAATATGCTGGATCAGAGAGCACAGTTACAGTTTTGCAGAAATGGTCAGATACAGATTCTCCTTTTTAGGACATTTTCCCTGCCCTCTACCTTCTCTTGAATGGAGAAATGTGAGTCCTTAAATTCTGTTTCCTTAGAAGTTGGCAGCAGTTGGATTACGGGGAGCGGGCTTTCATAGAAACCTGTGCCTTCTTGCAGGCACTATAGCTGGGTCACAGCCCTCCCCTGGCCAAGATGCAGGTTGTTCCTGAGGCCTGTCCCTGACCTGTGACCTGCAACCCGCAGAGGGCAGTTTCCATGTGGGGGTGGCCCAAAGCCAGAACACTGAGACAAGGAGAGAGGATAGGCCCAGCGCCCTCAGCCATCTAGCTTGCCGCCATTTGGGGAAGGGGGAGGAATGTTCCAGGACAAAGGGCCTCAGCAGCAGCACACTGACCCCTCGGAGCGCCCTCTGAGGAATTCCATGGCAAAGGGTGCCTTTTGCTTTCCTTGACTGACCTGCCCCAGAGTCTTTGCACTTTCTGTTTCCCCTGTTCAGATGTGTCTCTAGCTGCTGCAAGGCCAGCTCCTCCCGGTTGCCCAGTCCTGGCTCCCTCCATCTAGTCAGTCACCAAGACTAAGTGGCATTCTGGGCTTGTTTGTTGATGTCTGCCTTCCAGTGTGTCATCTTTCTGCCCCATACATAACTCATTCCAGGAGGGCAGAGATGCCAGCCGAGCACCCTAGGTGTGCAGAGGGTGCATAGTGAACAGTTTCTGGACAAATGAAGAGCCCTCCTGGGACTGGGGTCAGAGTCTTCCCCACCTCAGGGCCTGCTCATCTGCATCTTCAGACCCCTCTCTCTCCTCAGCTGTCCGCTCCTGGAAGCCCCTCTGTGCAAAAGTCAGCACTTCCTTCCTGCTTCCCCCTCTGTGGCCACGCCAGGAGGTCTGTCTCCCATCTAGGCATTGCCGGCATATTGCCTTTTGTGGTCATTACGCCCCCTCCACCCCCCTACGGACCACCTAGCAGGGCTTGAGTTCAGGGGACTCACTGTCCTACCTGGGAGTGCGATGGGAGCGTATCTTTCACAGCGTGGATGGTGGTTCAGGGAGGCCTGGTGGTTCAGCAGATGGGAGTGCGAGGCCAGGACCGGGACCCAGATGGAGTAATGCTGGCCGCTCGGCTTCCTAAGGGTGAGCTGATGGGAGGGAGCTCCTGAAGGAGCCATCCGTGAACAGGGGAGGCAGCAGTGCCCTGGCCGGCTGCAGACTCTGGCCATCGGGTACTTCAGTGCCCATCTGTGGTGAGGACAGGTGCCGGGGAGCGGGGGTGCCCGGGGCAGAGCAGAGTCTACGTGTCCGAAGACCACGCACGGCGCCCCCAGCCCCAGAGCCACGGCCATCGCCCTCCTCCTGAACCATAGACGCCTAGACGGCAGGACCTGGCTCCTCCCCAGAGCCTCGTGCCGACCCCCAGCCCCTTTCTGCCTCCTCTGACTCCAGCCTGGGGCTACCTATCCTACCCCGGGAGCTCTGGGCAGTGCAGCGCCGCTCGCTGGGTCTCCGGGGCCACCAAGAACCACCGGCGGGACAGGGCGCCCGCGCGGTCCTGGCGCCGCAGGTGCAAATGCCCCTAGTCGATGGGGGGACGTTTCGGCTCCGGGAGCAGGAGGTCGGCCCGAGGCTGGTGTATCCATGCCTCTGCCAGCCAGGCCGCCCAGCGGCCGCGCTCGTACGCGGGCTCGGTAGGATGTCCAGGTCTCCAGCCTCGGCCCCGCCCCGCACAAGGCCCCACCCACCAGCCACACCCCCAAGCGAGACCCCGCCCCCGCACTAGCGCGCCTGCGCAGTGGCACCGGGCGCAGTAGGAAACCCGGCGCGGACCGCTGGGCGGAGGTGGCGGCCGCCCTCGCTCGCAGCGCGCTCCCGGCTCTCGCCCTCCGCCAGGGCTCCGGCCGCCCGGGCCGGGATGGCGGCGGCGGCCGAGCCCGGCGCCCACGCCTGGCTCGGCGACGCCTCGCTGCGCCTGGACAGCCCGGCCCAGCCCCAAGCCGGGCGGCGGAGGCCGCGTGCGGCTGGGGCCGCGGCCGGGGCCGGGGTCGGGGTCGGAGCGGGCGGGCGCCAGGCCCCCGGGTCCCACCACTTCGGGCCACGGCTTCCGGAAGGTGACGCTCACCAAGCCCACCTTCTGCCACCTCTGCTCCGACTTCATCTGGGGGCTGGCTGGCTTCCTGTGCGACGGTGAGTTCCCGCGACCCCATCGCAGACCCTGGTCCCTGGCGTGAAATGGGCCCCCTCACCCTGACGTGTGCACCCCCAGCAGTGGCCTCCCCAGGACAGAGCAGCTCGCTCCAAGAGACTGGTGTGTGCCAGGCCCAGACCCTCCCCGCAGAAGTGATAAGGACTGGCCCATCCAGGGGCCTGGGGGCGACAGGTGGTCCCAGCACGTCCCCCAGGACTGTGGGTCTCAGCAAATAACTGTTCCCTGGGCTTCTTCATCTGGGTTGGGATCCAGTGCGGTAAGAGCGTGGGGGCAGGTGCAGATTTGAGCGTGAAGCCAGCCTAACCTGGGCAGTCAGGGCCCCTTCCCTGGGCTCCTGGCTCCTGGCAGCTGGGGCAGCATGCAGCTAGGCAGGGCTGGCCTGGACCTCCGGTTCTTGTGCTCTGGCGCTGGCCCATTCTCGCCCTGAGCGCAAGCCACTGCCCAGACCCAGGATCCCGGGGAGCCGGTCAGGGCCTGCTATCCCTGTGTTGCATGCCTGGACAGGGCTGCCTCCCAGCTGCCAAGCCGGTCTGGCTGGGCGAGGAGGCCCTCCTGCGGCTCCTGGGTGACAGGCAGGCGCGAGCTTCCGGGGTCTGATCTTTTCCAGTCCTGTTCCATTCCTCGGGCTTTTGGGGGGGCCCTGGAGCCACAAATGCCCGAGAACATGGAGGGTGGCCGGTGGCGAGCCTTTGCCCTGTTCAGGGAGATAGGCCTTTGACTCTGGGGACTAAGGGACCACTCAGGCTGGGGTCTGCAGAGGAGGCTGGGCCCCTCACACAGGATGCCTTCTGCCAGGGGAAATGGCATGGTCATCTGACTCCCCGGGGCTGCACAAAGTGGCCTGGCCAGGTGGCATGGGGTGGTCACCCCTGATTTCACTGTCAGATCAGAACCACTGCAGTACTCTGCTGCCTGCCCAGGAATGCCTGGAGGCTCACCTGATGTGGGAAATGTGCTTGTGCGGGCTGTCAGTTCCAGGTCCCAGTTAGACCTCAGGACCCCACACAGGTGGGGGATGGGGAAGGCAGGGCCCCAGGTCTGAGGGATCCAGAACGTGCTGCCTCGACCCATGGGGAAGCAGCTCATGGAGAGAGTGGGGCTTGGGGGACGACATGAGCCTTCACCGGGCAGGCAGCTGTGTGAGTGTTCCCCTCACCTCTGTGGAGAACGTGCTGGTGACCTGGGCAAGTGGAGGGACCCGACAAGGGTGTGGGAGGAAGAGCCCCCTCCCCTGCCAGGGAGTGCCCAGGATGTGGGGTGTGGGGTGGTTAGGTGCTATCTCCATGAGCCCCATCCGCCACTGCACTCTCCACAGCAGAGCTGGTCTGGGTGCCCTGGAGGGGCGCTGGTGGGGACTGCTCACCCCCTCGGTGTGTCCCCATGTGTCTGCCATTGACCCAGCTGATTTCTAGTTTTCTTGGAAGCAAAACCTAAAGGCTGCTCTTGCCAGCCATCTTTTAGGAACAGGTGTGGGGCTGCAGTGGGTGGGGTGGGCTCCCTGCCTCCAGGCCTCCGTAAACAGTTTTTGCCCAAGGCTGTGTAGGAGAGTGTGTCCTTCTTCCAGCTTGCTTCCCAGCCCCCAGCAGCGTGTCCATCCTGTCCCACCCAAGTGGGGCCCAACCCAGGACCCCTCCTCCTCACTGGGCCTACCCCCTGCTGCATGTGCCCCCGAGGCCTCTCCTGACTCCTGTCCATCCTTGGGTCTTTCTCCCAGCTGACCCTTAGTCTCTCCGGGCCTCCCTTCCGGGTGCCTTGCTCTGCCTCCCTAGGATAGTGGGGTGCCCCCTTGTGGCCCCTGCGAACCTCGTGGGCATAGCGTCTGTCTGCTCCTTTTCCAGGGAGCCTCTGGGCAGGGGCGGGGGCAGCCTGCCTGGGGGTCCTGGCCCATCACAGACTGGCTCACGGTGTGAGGGAGGGGTGATCAGGGAGATATGCAGTTGTGGGGGTGAGGGAAGGGTGTCCTTGGCGAAGCCCTTCTGAGGGTGTGCCAGGTGCAGAGACTGGCCGGAGAGCTCGGCCTCTGTGCAAGGGACTCCAGGACACACCATCATGCAGAGACACCCAGGCCCTTGCTCCTGGCTCTGGGCTCCCTGGGGAAGTGGTGGGGGAGTGGCAGCAGAGGATAAGGGCATGCACGGTGCTTCTGGGGGAGGCTGCCCCAGTGCCCTCCCTCTGCCCCACAAGAGTGGGGATGGTGGGAATCACTCTCCCCAGTGGGGTGGGGTTGGGGGTGGCAGTAACTCACGACATGTAGGAACCGCCCCTGGCAGCTCTGGCAGTGGGCCCACTGTTTTAGGTGCTCTGTCCTGTCACAGAATGCTGGCTCCTCCCCTTGGCCCTTGGTGGTCCTGCATGCCTTGGCCCAGGGTCTCTTGATTCTTGAGCAGGACAGGGGCAAACTTGTGTGGCTCTCATTCCACAGTCTGCAACTTCATGTCCCATGAGAAGTGCCTGAAGCATGTGAAGGCCCCCTGTGCGAGCTTGGCACCCAGCCTGGTCCGCGTGCGTATGGAGTGTGGGCTCCTGCAGCCGCCGGGAGCGGTGGTGGGTGGGGACTGTGTCTCCTGTGGCAGGTCCTGGGCTAGGAGGCAGGCCGGCAGGTTGGGTGGGGTGGGCAGTGGAACCAGCACTTCGGGGCTTGGTGGGAGTGTTCCTTTGTGCTGGTCTGGGTCCCTGAGCTGCCGACTACATCCTTGCCTATGAGCCCCCACAGACAGCAGCTGGGCCTCACTTCCTGCTGGTTCTGACCCCATCTCCAGGGTCCCTGGCACCAAGCACTGCCTCTCCTGCTTGTCAGTGGGCCTCCCCTCAACTGTTTCATCCAGGTGGCCCCAAATGCATCACGGGGGAGCAGGCCTGTCGGAGTGGGCAGTGAAGCTGGGTCAGGCCCAGGCAGAAGCAGCAGGGTCCTGAGCTGCAGAGGGAGCAGGGGTGTCCCCACAGAAGGGGGCTGCCCAATCATGGCTGGGGCCAACCCAGTGTCAGTCATGTATGGGAATGGGGAGGTGGGCATGCTGGGCAGTCCCCAGCAGGACCTCTCAGGGCACAGAGGGGTCCGAAAGGCTTCCAGAGCACTATGTAAATTGTGCTCAGGAGGATTTGGGGGGACTGCAGGGCTCAGGCATGTGGTGTGGGCAGTGATGTGGAGGAAGGGCTGCTGAACATGGATGGATGTCTGGTTGGGGTGAGGGTGCAGGGCAGGTGGGCTCGGGCTGAGGGGGCACTCTGCCCCCCCCAGGTCCCTGTGGCCCACTGCTTCGGCCCCCGGGGGCTCTACAAGCGCAAGTTCTGTGCTGTGTGCCGCAAGAGTCTGGACGCACCTGCACTCCGCTGTGAAGGTACCCCCTCAAGTCAGCCTGGCTCCCCTCCGCCTTGAGCCACCAACACAGGGCCGTGGACTCTGCTGCCCAGGGTGGCCCAGGCCTCCCGTGGCCAGGCGGCAAGGTGGTGCCCGGGACCCAGTATTTGTGGATTCTAGAGCTGCCCACGCGGGGAGGCAGGTGCAGGGTTTGCAGGGTGAGCTGCGTGTTGAGGTGGGCCTGTTAGGGAGAGATGAGAAGGTGGTTTCCGCCCTGCGGAGAGGTGTGGGGGCTATCCCTGCCCTGCACCTTAGGCACAAGAAGGTGAAGGAAAGTGTGGCCGGCAAGAAAGGGGCGGGCCTTGGAGAGCCGCGAGGGGTTCCTAACCCTACCTGTCCCACAGTGTGTGAACTGCACGTTCACCTCGACTGTGTGCCCTTCGCCTGCAGCGACTGCCGCCAGTGCCACCGGGACGGGCACCGGGACCATGTGAGTGCGCAGGGCCCGAACGCCGGAGCCGGGGGTGGGGTTGTGGGCGGGGTCAGAGGTCCCGCCGCATAGGTGACGGCCCCCTCCATAGGATGCGCACCACCACCACTGGCGGGAGGGCAACTTGCCCCCGGGCGCGCGCTGCGAGGTCTGCCGGAAGGCGTGCGGCTCCTTCGACGTGCTGGCCGGAGTGCGCTGCGAATGGTGCGGCGTCCAGGTGGGCAGGAGCAGCGCCTCGTGGTCTTGGTGCGGGGCAGGGACGCCTTTCCACCGGAGCCCGTTTGCTTCACGCCCTTTCTGGGCGGGGGTGACTGTGGTCCAGAGGAGAGTAGGGGATCCCTGTGGTCGGGGGGTGATGCTGGCCGCCCGTGTGCCCCGTCGGGGCAGGTGAGGGGGCCTGCGGGTTAGAACGTTAGACCCTCCTAACCGAAGGCTCCAGGCCCAAGTACGTGCACCCCCAGGCCCACTCTGTCTGCTCTGCGGCGCTTGCCCCCGAGTGCGCTTTCGGGCGCCTGCGCACAATGGTCCTGCCCCCAGCATGCGTGCGCCTGTTCTCCCGCAACTTCAGCAAGATGCACTGTTTCCGCATCCCAGAGAGCGCGGCCCCAGAGCCAGGTGAGCGGGGCGCCGGCTGGGGGGCGCCGGCGTGGGGCGGGGTGGTGAGTGCAAGGCCCCTGTGCACATCCCGCAGGCGAGGGCGACGACAGCCCGGACGCAATCGCCCCCACGGGCCCAGGCAGAGAGGCGCTGGGGCCAGAATCCGGTGAGTGCCCCTTAGCTGCCTCCGCCCGGTCCCCGCCCCACCTCCATCCTGCCCCCATCTCACTCCACATCCTGTCCCCCGCCCTGGCCCCCATTCCTGCCCCCAGCCTGCCGCCTTTCTCATCCATCTCAGCCTGCCCTGGCCCCATGTCCCAACCTGGCCCTTGACCCCCACACCCCCTGTGCTCCCTTTCACGCCTGTTCCCCTGTGGCCCAGGTAAGCAGACCCTGAAGATCTTTGACGGCAATGACTCCTTGCAGCGAAACCTCTTTCGTGTCATCACCGTTCCCCGCCCTGCCAGGAGTGAGGAGGTGCTGGTAAGAGGCAGCCCCCAGGCCACCCTGGCCCAGGCATTGGGCATGGCCTTGGCTCTCAGCCACACCTGTCCCCCGTCCTGGCAGGAGGCAGCGCTGCGGGCCTACTACATCATGGAGGATCCCTGCGACTTCGAGCTGCAGGCGCTCCCCCCATCAGGACAGGCTGGTGGTACTGAAGCCCAGGGAAACGCCTGGAGTGGCGGAACTGCGGAGGAGGAGGGCGGCCGAGGTGCCGGGTCCCGTGAGGCCATGCCTGAGGCCTGGATTATCCGCGCTGTGCCCCACACCCAAGAGGTCCTGAAGATATATCCTGCCTGGCTCAAGTGAGACCCAGGCCCAAGGCACAGGCTCTGCCACGGGAGTTGGGGTGGGGGGAACCATGTGGCCTGAGCTCCTGAACTTGTACCCTGCAGGGTGGGTGTGGCCTATGTGTCCATCCGTGTGACCCCACAGAGCACTGCCCAGACCGTGGTGCTGGAAGTCCTCCCCATACTTGGACGCCAGGTGTGTGCTGGACCTAGTCCTGGTGTGGCAGCCCCGCGTGGATGTCCTGGGGTGGTTGGGGGGATGTTGGTCCAGGCCTGATGCCCCAAACTCTGCCCCCATAGGCTGAGGGTCCCGAGAGCTTCCAGCTGGTGGAGGTACTCATGGGCAGTAGGCAAGGTAGGTGGGCGGCCTGCAGCTGATGCCCGACTGGTGTGCCCCTGGGTGCCCTGGGGTCTCAGCGCCGTACCTCTTACCCCTGCAGTCCAGCAGATGGTGCTGGAGGACAAGGAGCCCTTGCTCCACCGGCTTCGTGACATCCGACAGGTTGGTGGGTGTGGACTGTGCCCCTGAGGAGCTGTTGGCCTCTGGCCATAGCCTCTGCCTCACAGAGAGGGAGTCTGCCCCCGAGACGCCACGTCCACCCTGGTGGGCAGGGTCTCCCTTCTTGGGTCCGGTGGGTCCCTGCTTCCTGACAAGTTCCCTGTGCTTGGAAAACAGGGTCCTGCGTTTCCCCAGGAAAGTGGAGGGCTTTCCCAAGGGAGGAAGCCATTCACTCTCCTCCTCCACCCTGCAGCTCAGCTGGAGCCCCCTGAGGGCCCCTTCCTGGACGAGGGGGAGGGACCGGACACAGGGGTGCTATCCCCAGCGCTCCGCTCAGTCCCCCCACCCCCCACAGACGTCCCTGTGGCAGATGAGCCAGACGCGGTTCTACGTGGCTGAGAGCAGGGTTGTGACCCCACGCGTCTCCCTGTTTGTTGCTGGCCTGCCTCCCGGCCTGTCCTCCCAGGAGTACAGCAGCCTACTGGACGAGGCTGTGGCCACCAAAGGTGTGGCCAGCTGGGCTGGTGTGGGGTTCCTGGCCACTGGGGACCGGGCAGGGGTTCTGAGGGCAGGCCGTGGAGGCTCCTGTGCTGAGGCTGGCCACCCCTCCTCATCTGAACCTTTATCAGGCCAGTTTTCCCCCACAGTGGGTCTGTCCTCTCCTCCAAAGACTGCAACAGCTCCTTTGAGGGGCTTCTGAGCCTCCAGAGGTCCAGTCTCTGCCTTCTGTACCCTGAACCCGGGTGGTTGCTGTCTGGAGTTGGGGAGTGGGTACTCTCTGGGGGGAGCTGCCCCTGTCAGGTGGTGTAAACCGCCCCTGAGCAGTGTCAGGGGGCTGCTGGAGTTAGGCTGTGCTGAGTGAGTGTGGACAGCCATGGGGGCAGGGGCCTGGAGGGTGTCCCCTGCTTGGGGAGGTCAGGACCTGGGCCTCTGTGCTGCATCCTGTGCCTGCTCCAACCGCAGCCTGTCTTTGCAGCTGGCCTGGTGTCCGTGAGCCATGTCTACTCCTCGCAAGGTGAGTCACCCCATGCTGTAGTCAGGTTTGGTTGAAGGTCATTTCCTCGAGTTTGATAGAAGAGCCCTGCCCTTCCGGCTTCCATGTTAAATGTTACCCTCCATGTGTGAGAAATGTGTTTGGCTTTCCTGCTCTGCACTGTAATGTTTTTGCTAGAACACAAATGAGGCATGGAGAACATTTTCTCCAAAACCCATCTGCATGTGGGTTCACATCTTTTGCTGTGGAAAACTTCAAGTCTGCCCCGTGTGGGACAGTAGTACCATGAGCCCCACACCCTCATTGGGGTCCTCAGCCGTCACCAATGTTCTCGGTTCCTGTGGGCATGCCCCCATGGGCTCGGGGCTCAGCAGGCAGGGTTGAGGGTCCTCATGGCCACCCACCAGATCCTGTCTCTGAGCCCAGCTGTCCTTGAAGCCTCCCAGGGGTAGGGGCCCAGCACCAAGTGGACACCCTTGGGTGGGCTGAACTAAAGCTGGCAGTGGCCAGTGTTCAGGCCTTCGGGCTGTGGGGGGTGGGGCCCTGGCCTGATCTCATGGCCTGCCTGCCCCAGGTGCAGTGGTGCTGGATGTGGCCTGCTTTGCAGAGGCCGAGCGGCTCTACATGCTGGTCAGGGACACGGCTGTGCACAGCCGGCCTCTGACTGCCCTGGTGCTCCCTGATGTGCTGGTGAGTGGGTGCTATGGCGGTTCCTGGGGGTATATGGCTTTTATGGCTGGTTTGTCTAATAATCGGGGTGGCTGGAGCGAAGTCCACATCTGCCGCACGTGACCTGATTTGCACCGAGGGAGGGGCCTGAGGCTGGAGGGTGAGAGGCCTACATGTAGGCTGATGGGCAAAGGGCCTCGGGATACAGCCCCCATCCTGCAGGGGCCACCTCCTAAGGGCTGTGTGTGTGGGCGTCCTGCCAGGCCCTGCCTTCTCTGGGGTCACTGGGCCGACCCCTAACCTCTGTCCAGGGGAAGCAGAACTAGAGCAAAATTAGTTCAGGGTCTGTGATGGGTGTGCAACACCCTGGGCCCCAGCTGTCCCCTTGCCACCCTGAGCCCGGGAGGAGAGAGCAGGCCCGTCCTGTCCTGATGGGGACGCAGCCCCTGCAGGCTAGGGTCCTCGTCAGCTGGCTGTGGCCACAGCCGAGCAGGTGTGAACGTGCTCTCCTGGCAGCTGCCTGCCCTGGGTGAGCAGGTAAGTGTGACACAGGCAGCTCTGCCTTGACCCCAGCTGTGTCCTCAGCCTCAAGCTGTGGCCAGCCTGTGTGCCACCCCACCCACCGTGTCTACACCCGGCCTGCCTCTTGTCACCCAGCAGTCCCATTGTGGGGACCCCAGGCCACTACAGGGCCGCAGCCCCCGTCCAGTGTCTCCTGGGCAGTGTTTTGAGGATTATGTGTGAGGGGAGGCGTGGGGCTGCCCAGTGAAGCAGGCTTCTCTTCCTGACTGCTGTGGGGGGCAGGGCTCTGGGAGCAGAGGTCCTCAGAGGGTGTGTGACAGCTCTGAGGGGGCAGTGGGGTTCCCTGTGGACTTCCCTCCTGGGCTTGTGGGCCATGTGGATGAGCCAGTGGGCACAGACTGGGGACACACATCCCAGCAGGGGTGGTGTGGCTTGTGTGCTCAGGGCTCCAGGCTGGCCGGCAGCCTGTGGGTGTCCCCTCTGCCGTGGGGGCTGCCCTGAACGGTCGGTGGTGAGGTGAGCAGGTGTGGTCCCCTGGCCCTGTGTGCACTTACCTTGGCAGGGGGCCAGCCCAGCTCAGGCTGGGGGAAGTCATTGCCAGCGAGGTGGGGGAGACACCTGGCCCTGCCTCTGAGGGGCGGCCTTGGGAGCCCATCCTAAGCCAGCTCCTGTCTGCCAGCCCAAGAAGCTTCCCCCAGACTGCTGCCCCCTCCTCGTGTTTGTGAACCCCAAGAGCGGAGGCCTCAAGGGCCGTGATTTGCTCTGCAGTTTTCGGAAGCTGCTGAACCCTCACCAGGTCTTTGAGCT
>JAVSCE010011066.1:0-15898 GCA_032199065.1 Smutsia gigantea
CATCTCTCTCAGTCATAACACTAAAGCCATTCTAATAACTGTCTGCAAAAGTGCTTTACATTTTCCAGCTTTCTAAGATCCCTCTTTTGATTTATCCAAAGAAAAGAACCCATTCCCTCCTCAAATGCTTCTGCAGTTCCCCAAAGGTGGCCACTTGTCTTAGGCCCTGTTTGGCTCACCTCCTCAATCCCCCACAGACCACCTCTGTCCATCTCGGAAGTGCTCCATTCTGTTCTCCTCTACCTGTTGTCCTCCCCACCTCCCTGTATCTCAACAATGCTTGATCCAAACCACTGACACAGCCCGGCCCATATTTCACTGAAGCAGAATCAAAACCAGGCTATGGTTTCTCTAACTTTATTGAAGCCTTGTGGTAAGCAGAGGGGGATTTCTATACAGATTTAGAAACCTCCCAAACCTGTTCTTTGACAGTTTTTTTCTGGAGCCCACAGGTCACACCCATTCCCAGGGGTCACCCCTTTCCTCTTCAGCCATGCAACACCCCGCTGCCAAGGAGGAAAGCCCATTTATTCTGAGAGTACAAACCTCTGTGTTAGGCTCATTCCCATAAATCTCTGGGCCCACAACTCACTCCCTTTAAAAGAAGCAAAAAAAAGAGAAAATTCCATTAACAGCATAAGGATCCTTCAGAGACACAGTCATGCCCCAAAGAAGACAGTGTTTTACACTTTTATGCAAATAGGATCTGGACCTTGCCTCTGAATAACCAAGATATGCATTCAAGTGGTATTTCTTCCCACATACACAAAAGCTCACATATCCGAATGATAAATTCTGTCTTCACCCTGTAAGTTGTAAGCACACACAGAAGGCAGCTTTTAAAATAGCAATGTTGGTCCGGCTTCATATGTTCTAAAGCACCACTTGACTGTTAAGCAGGATGATACTGTGTCATGTTAACCTGCCACTTAAATTCTACCTTCCAAATATGAAATGAGGTGGCTTACAGATTTTTTTTTTAATCACTAAGATAAATCAGAATGGGAATTTAATGAGATAAGGTAAAAATAATTGTGTTAACAATCAGGGATTAAATGAAGACTAAACTTGCTTTTGGACTCCCTAGAGGATGCGATCAAAAGGGCACCAGGGGTGTTTGGCTAGCAGATGTGATCTGACGTACCTCAGACCATTCTGTGGCATATGCCAAATGGTTCTTTTAGATCCTTTTGAATAGGTGCAGAGAGCAGTGGAGCTAGAACCCACAATGACTGTGGAAGGCAGGACCTGGCAAACTTTTTCTATAACTGGCTGAGGAGTAAATATTTTAGGTTTTGCAAGTCTACATGGTCTCAGCGGCAGTTCCTCAAGTTGGCTCTTGTAGTGCAAATGGAGCCACAGACAACATGGGACAGAATGGTTGTGGCTATGTGCCAACACAAAACCATGTGGTGAGCTAGACTTCGCATAGGAGGTTGTCTGCTGGCCGCTGGTATAAAGGAAGGTACTAGGTAGGGGCCTGCAGTGAGTGAGTGGATGGGAAGAATCCTTCTCCACTCAGGGGGACTAGTTAGGTTGAATGTGTGAGGTATTTATTCTGCAATCCCTTTCTTACAGGCAGCCACTTAAATTGTATTCACTTCAGGTTCCATAAAACTCTGGGTATTTCCCTGTGTACAGGCAGCAGACAGGTGGGAACAGTATGGAAGGGTCATAAAATCAATGGAAGATTCTGGACAGGTACATATGCAACGTTTTCACTGCCTCTTTGCAATGGGTGTAAATGTTTACATAATAAAATCCTGTTTCCCTTTCTATAATCAGCTCACACAAGGTTTAACCCAGACCTCTACACCCTCAGCATTTCCACTGTGTGTTTTCTGACACTGTACTTGAAAGCATTCAAACGTTGTTTTAAGGATTAGCCATGTTTTCGGATCTTTTTTCACCTCCAATAGAAGTTAGGACGGTGTGACTGATGCTAGGGAGTGGAATCCAGAGGAAGTATGAGATAACACATTTGGAACACTTGGGGATTAATTCTGCGAGGTTGCTAAGTACAACTGAGTACAACAATCTCCCCCACACATATCCAATCGGCATCTTATCAGTCTCGGCTGCCTCTGTTTACCTGATCTGGTCTCTCATAAGGACGTGTCCTAGTAAGACAGTAAGAGGCAATGAAATTGAACTGTTAGCAATTTTGAGTCGCTATGAGAGTCCTTGTCAGGTTGTTTCTGGGTATCATCAAAGAATTGCAGGGTAAAAGAGAGGCATTTAAGGGTTTAACTCTTCATATGATCATCAGATAACAAAACAGAGTTCCAAGTGCTTAAAATATCCTTGCCAGCTAGGGAACACATGCAAGTAAAGAAATTCACCAAATATTTCACCAGGGTTGTTAAACTTAGTGGTTTTTTAAGAGGTAGGAAGAGGGTTTCCTGGTGGTTTATGCTAACTAAGGATTGAATTCAAAAGAAGCACCTAAGATAGGACAATGTAAGCCTTTAGATCTAAATACAATTGGTTAAAACAGGTCCCACTGTTCACTAGTCAATAAAGAGATTTAGGTCAGGTCAAGTAAGGAAGGGCCCCGTATTCTAGGTCATTGAAAGTTCACATTGTTTGTCTGAACAAAGTAGGTAACCACTTGTAGTGAAACACAACTTTTAGTTCTGACCTCTCCTTGGCAAATGCTACTTACTGTCATTGGAAAGGTTTGTCTCACATGCCCCACCCCACTAGGGCTACTATACATCTCAGTTTGCAAGGGATGGTCTCAGTTTATGCTTGTTGTGCTGACATAATTACTAATAGCAACCCCTTTTATTCTTCAAAGTGTCCTGTTTGGTAAAGGTCACCTTCCATTAAGCTAGTGTCCCAAAGTAGAGAGCCCTGAACTAAACAAAAACTAAGGTGCAACCTGGGACACATGGCTGTAGATCTGTTGGTAAGTAGCCCAAGTGTGTGGAAGAGTGACTTGAATATTTGAGAAATGAAATGGCATGACTGCCTTTTCGGTTGATTTAAATACACCTCTTAAAGCTTTACAGTGTGTAGATATAGCCATCAAGAAGATTCCATAAAGAGTCTGCATTTATTTGTGAGGAAAAAAAAAATGGTGTCAGAGCCTGCTGTTCAGAAATGTAACATCTCCAATCATGCCATCTTTGTATAGGTCAAGAAGATACAGCACACACTTCCCACAAGCAGGGAGAATGTTTTGCTCTTTGTGAATTCTTAAAAGACATAACATCTTCCAGAAGAAGAATCCTCCGAAAGTGGTAGATCGGTCTCTGTAAGTCATATTAGATACTGGCACCTACTGGTAACAATGGGACAGAGCAGCAATTGCATATAGAAACCACTGAGTCAGAGAGAGAGAGACTCAAAGGCTGCACATTAAAGATGTAAAATCAGGGCTACCTCTAGCAGGAAGTTAATTACCAGAGTTGAGAGAGATTGGTAAGGTTCAAGGGTAAAGAGCAATTCTGGAGGCAGGCAAATAACACGGGAGAATTACAAACTGCTAAGGGCTGACCACTACTGACAGACACAATAGGGCTACAAAACCTCAGGAGCCAATGTACCAGTGATACCAATTCACTTGCCACGAAGTTTTCTATATTATCCCAAAAGCCAATAGAAAGCAAAAACTAAATTTGCTTTAAGGTTTGTCTTAATCCCTAAAATCATTCATTTAATAAATATTAAGTGCTGTCTAAATGCTAATCACCATTCTACACACCAGGGAAACGGCAGTGAACTAAACTGCTAAATCCCTTCTCTTGTGAAATATACATTCTATGGGAGTGGAGAGGGGTGGACAGCAGTAAACAATATGCAATATTTCAGAGGGCAGATGCTACGGAGAAAATAAAGTAGAAAAGCAGTTGGGGGTACCATGTTATTTTATATAGGGCAGTTAGGGAAGGCCTCATGAAAAAGTTAAGTTTCAAATACATCACAAAGTTTTTTTTTTGAAGGTGAATTGCCAATTTCTTTCTTATCTTTTTATTTTTTATTTTTTTTAACAGCTCAAGAGTGATGCTGAGAGAGCACCTCTCACATCTGTTGATCAAATGGTTGCTAACAACAGTAGAATTCTGCATAGGGAACTCAATACACTATCATTAATCAACTCCAAGCTTAATTCTCAACAGTCTCCAATCTTTTGGAGCATAACGAACCAGTTCCAATACAGTAAACAAGCTCCCACAAGGTGAACAATGCAAGGAACATAGTGAACAAGTTCTCGCAAGGTGAACAATGCAAAGGCAGTCATATCAGAGAAACTAATTCAGTTACTATAATCTTATACTTAAATAATTGTAAGTGAATCCCACATTTCCCCCTTTTTTGTTTGAATTGACGCAAATGCATATGCATATATTTGTGGAAGGTACCAGAATAATGATTAGCTGGGCTCGGCCTGTGACATAGCTTGTCACAGGCAATGTCTCTCTCATCTGGAGGGGTGAGGTTCTATGCCTCACCTCAGTTGGCCCCCATGTTGCTCACCTGAGGTCCCTTGCGACTGTGCCTGTCTTAGGTTGTTCCTCCCATGAGGAATCTTACCCGTCTCTGGCTAACTAGCCATCTCCTGGGACCAAACAGGGAGATAAAATACGAAAGAGAGGACAGCCAGCAGCTATAATTCTGGATAAAATCACAATATACATGATTATTTTCTTGCAGCAACTGCAGGTGGGGAATCAGTATATGGTTTCACAAAGTTGCTTAAAAGGAATCACTTATTTCTTGAAGTTAATTCTTGAAAAGTAGCATATGCTTGTATTGGCTTTAAAAGACCAACAACTGCCTTCCGCACACACACTAGGAGAACAGGAATACAAATGCATAACAGTATTAGACCTACAATTACAGGCCATATCCAATGAAATAAAGAAAACCAATTAAACTACCCCCTTCATCAGGTCCCCCCCACCAACCCCATTACAGTCACTGTCCATCAGCGTAGTGAGATTCTATAGAATCACTACTTGTCTTCTCTGAGTTGTACAGCCCTCCCCGTGCCCCCCCAACATTACGTCTGCTAATCGTAATGTCCCTTTATTGTGATTCACTTTAGTGCACTTTGCAGGTATTGCTTTTTTTTTTAAACATATTGAAAGGTTCGGGGCCACCCTGCACTGAGAAAGTCTTTTGGCACCATTTTTCCAACAGCACTTGCTCAGTGTCTCTGTGCCATATTTTGGTAATTCTTGTGATATTTAAATTTTTTTCATTATTAATATATTTGTTATGGTGATCTGTGATCGGTGGTCTTCGATGTTACTATATTGTAATTGTTTGAAGGTGCCACAAACCATGCCCAGGTAAGACAGTGAACTTATTCTATAAATATCATGTGTGTTCTGACCGCTCCACTAACCTCTTCCCCTGTCTCTTTTCTCCTTGGCCTCCCTATTCCCTGAGATACAACAATATTGAAATTAGGCCAGTTAGTAACCCTAGTGGCGTTTAAGTGTTCGAGTGAAAGGAAGAGTCGCGTGTCTCTCGCTTTAAATCAAAAGCTAGATGTGATTAAGCTTAGTAAGGGGGAATTTCAAAAGCCAAGAAAGGCCAAAAGCGAGGCCTCTTGGGCCAGTTAGCCAAGTCGTGAATGCAAAGGGCAAGTTCTTGAAGGAAATTAAAAGTGCTACTCCAGGGAATACATGAATGATAAGAAAGCAAAATAGTCTTATTGCTGAGATGGAGAAAGTCTTAGTGGTCTGGATGGACAATCACACCAGCCACTACATTCCCTTAAGGCAAAGCCTAATCCACAGCAAGGCCCTTGTCTTCAATTCACTGAAGGCTGAAAGAGGTGAGGTGGCTGCAGAAGAAAACTTTGAAGCTGGCAGAGGAGGCTTCATGAGCTTTAAGGAAAAAAAGTATGTCCATGACATCAAAGTGCAAGGTGAAGCAGCAAGTGCTGATGGAGAAGCTGCAGCAAGTTACCCAGAAGCTCTTGCTAAGAAATTAATGAAGGGGGCTGCACTGAACAGTAGATTTTCAATGTAGACGAAACAGCCTTCTGTTGGAAGAAGATGGCATCTAGGAATTTCGTAGCTACAGAGAAGTCACTGCCTGGCTTCAAAGCTTCCAAGAACAGGCTGACTCTCTTGTTGGGGGCGAATGCAGCTGGTAACTTTAAGTTGAAGCTAATACTCATTCACCATTCTGAATATCCTAGGGCCCTTAGAATTATAATAAATCTACCCTGCCTGTGCTCTATAAATGGAATAACAAAGCCTGGACGACAGCTCATCTGTTTACCACATGGTTTACTGAATAGTTTAAACTCACTGTTGAGACCTAGTGCTCAGAAAAAGAGATTCCTTTCAAAATATTACTGCTCACTGACAATGCCCCTGGTCACCCAGGAGCTCTGATGGAGATGCACAATGAGAATAATGTTGTTTTCATGCCTGCTAAAACAACATCCTTAGCCCATGGTCAAGGAGTAATTTCAACTTTCAAGTCCGATTATTTAAGAGATGTATTTCATAAGGCTAGAGCTGCCATACATGGTGATTCCACTGATGGATCTGGGCAAAGTCAACTGAAAACCTGTTGGAAAGGATTCACCATTCTGGATGCCATTAAGAACATTCATGATTCATGGGAAGAGGCCAAAAATCAACATTAACAAGAGTTTGGAAGAAGCTGATTCCATGGATGACTTTGAGGGCTTCACTTCTGTGGAGGAAGCAAGTGCAGATGTGGTGGCAACAGCCTAAGAACTAGAATTAGAAGTGGAGCCTGAAGATATGACTGTATTCCTGCACCTCATGATGAAAGATGAACAGATGAGGAATTGCTTCTGCTGGATGAGCAAAGAAAGTATTTTCTTGAGATGGAATCTACTCCTGGTAAATATGCTGTGAAGACAGTTGAAATGACAACAAAGATTTAGAATATTCCATAAACTGAGTTGATAAAGCAGTGGCAGGGTTTGAAAGGATTGACTTCAATTTTGAAAAAAGTTCTACTATGGGTAAAATGCCATGAAGCAGCATCACATGCCACAGAGAAACCATTCACGAAAGGCAGAATTCACTCATGGGACAAGCTTCATTGTTGTCTTAGTTTCAGAAGTTGCCACTGTCACCCCAGCCTTCAGTGACCACCACCCCGATCAGGCAGCAGCCATCAGCATGGAGGGGAGACCCTCCACAGCAAAAGGATGACGACTCACTGAAAGCTCACATGATATTTAATATTTGTTAGCAATAAACTATTTTTTAATTAAGGCAGGTACATTGTTTTTCAGGTTTAATGCTATTGCATACTTAACAGATTACAGTATGATATAAATATAACTTCTACATGCACTGGGAAACCAAACAATTCATTTGACTTACTTTATTGCTGTATTCACTTTATTGCAGTGGTCTGGAACCAAACCCCCAAATCTCTGAGGTATGCCTGCATTTGGGGGAGCATATGTAGCTAAGCAGGTGGGATATTACCACCACCCCCCAAGACTGGACTACTGGGAGAAAACCATGAACTAATGCTTCTAAGTGAGGGCAATGGGTTCTGTATTATGATGTACAATAATATTATATCCACGATCCATCTAGCAAAGTTTACACTGATTGTAAAGAGCTTTTGCTTCTTCTGGCATGGAGGAGAAACAAGGATTAAGGATACGAAAATGCTGACTCTTATGGAAGGGGCCTAGGTGGGCCTCTGCAACACAGCTGCGGGTGAGGAGGTAAGGAGAATGAAGGTGACAGGCTGTCCCACAGAGGGGCAGGCCCAATAGACTAGAAGCACAATACAGCCAATACCCAGTTTAAAGTTTCCCTTCCTGCATTGTACTTCCCCGAAGTAATCTCCAAGCCTAAAACAAGACAGCTTTCTGTTAGTAGGGTTCTGAGAAGGAGTCCCTGACCCATAGTCTGGGGATGGGATGGGTCAGAGAGAGGCAGCACTATGGAGGCTCAGGTAACCAGGAGCAGAGGTGACTACAGGCAAAGCTGATGCCTGTGACTAGCTAAGGAAGGGCACAAGAGACAATCAGGACAAACTGTGACACCCACAGTGATACCCCAGGCTCTTGAGCATATGGGTGAGGAAAGTGGCTCCCAGGGTCCCACACAGCCATGTTTCTGGCTTACTAAAGGAAGAGGTAATGGCAGGCCTCCATCCACCTCCGAGGCCTGAAGAACTTAGACACACTGGAATCCCATCATAGAGCAGATGGCCTGTTTCCAATGGTAATAAAGGGTATTTCTAGAAGACACATGATGTAAGAGTAAATGTGTACAGTTGGGAAATGCATTCAGTAGTCCCAGGCACAACACAGAATGGAAAGAGAATTCGTATTTAAACAGTCCATAGAGTACAGTTGCACTTTCCATAGGCTAATATTTACTTGTGTTACTACTTAAAACTCTCCCCTTTAAAATGGATAAACTCTTCAGTCCTGATAATTTTCTTTTATTGTCATTTCTTATACATGCTGGTTGCATTTCCCCCAATACTTGAGTTTTATAATTGCAGAAAATTGAGGGAATCTTAATGGTAGATGCTCTCCATCCAACATCATTTTAAGAGAAGGGAAAAAACAGTTGCCAGAAATATCTTTAATGTTCATGTTTCCTGTTAATAACCCATGTTGAAGCCTTCCTAGGAAGTAAGCCCAAAAGAGAAAACACATGTCAACATCCTTGTACATACAATGCTTCTGGACAATTCTGGAGATTCAATTTTGGGGGTTGGAGATAGTGATGAGTGGTAGGGAGGGGGAAAGGTTTGGCTAACGTGTTTTGAAATGGATGTCTCAGCTATGAAACTCAAAAAGCCAAAAAGGAATGTTGTTCCCCCGGTGGATATGAAATGAAGAGCGACAGGATACAAGTCACAGTCTTCATAAAACAAATTCTAAATTGGTAGCATTTTATGGTCACAGTGACTGGCTCTTTTTCCTTCCAACTCGTCATCCTCTCAACAAAGGAAACAGTCATCCTGACTATCTAGACTTCTTAGGTATCCATGTTTTCAGCATCACTGTTCCCTCTCATGTTTACAAACGTGTTTATTTAATTCAATGAGGTGGAGGCAGACAGCTTTCTAATGTATGCAAAACCTAGTTACACTGTGCTTTGTTACAAGGCTAGAGGGCTAAGGCAACATCATGGAATAGAAATAAGACTGAACACTTGCTTACTATTTACTAAGTGCCAGGTAAGAGGGGTAAAGTAACACCTGCATGTTATAACCAGTAAGTGGCAATAGCAGAACCCCAGCCTCTGTGCTTTACTTGGTGTGGATTCACACCCTGGCTCTGCCTCTACTTGCAAGTCAGATTTGATCTTAATGACATGGGTGTTTCAGAAGTCCTGTGTTTTGTGACCTTAGGGGAATATAACACTTAATCTTCAAGAAGAAGATGTTCTGGGATTCTTGGTAGGCACAATGAGAATAACAGAAGGAGTTTCTGAATAGCAATTCCCTTCCATTTGCTTAAACTTTCTAGCTCAGGAAACTCTGCGGTTTATAGGATCATCGAATGGACACCAACGGGGCATCAGGAAAGGCAGTGTGATATAGAGGTTAACAGTACAGACCTGATAAGAATTCACATGCTGGCTCCCCCACTTAAAAGCTTGTAACAGGGCTCGGGGGGCTCAAGATGGCTGCGTGAGCAGGCAGCGGAAATCTCCTCCCAAAACCACATATATTTTTGAAAATACAACAAATACAACTATTCCTAAAAGAGAGACGAGAAGATACAGTACAACAGCCAGGCTATATCTACATCTGCGAGAACTCAGGATCTCATGAAGGGGGTAAGATACAAAGCCTTGACCCGGCGGGACATGAGCACTCCCCCAACCCCAGCTCACCAGCAGGGGGAAAAGAATCAGAGTGGGGAGGGAGGGGAAGCACAGGACTGCTAAATAACCAGCCCTGGTGATCTGCACCAGGAGCACAGACACACATCGCATGGTGTACTGGATATTAGAGAAACAGAAGGGCAGGATCTGAAATGGAGACTGCGAGCGGGTCCCCACAGCCAGCTCCCCTGGGACAAAAGAAAAGCAGGTGCTTTTTAAAAGTCTTAAAGGGACAAGGGCCAAACAGCTGAACAAAATTGTCCCAGCACACTCAGCCCAGCAGGCTGGGATTCTTGAGGAACTTTGGGCCCCATAACCCCCTGCCAGTAAAGCAGCCCCAAAACCCCCTGCGATAAGCAGCCTGCCACTTGTTCCCCTTGGCTGGCACTGCAAACAGACTGGATGACCCACCACAGCTATGGAGCAGCCGGAGAGGGGCCCGCTCACAGCAACCACACAGAGTCTCCTCCCAGCACACAGCTAACCGGGATAGGCAGCAGAAGCCAGAGCAAGTTCCAGAATGCATGAAGGGGCGCCATTCTCGCGGGAGAACACACTCGGAGTGTCTGGCACCTCACACAGTGCTCTAGGCTAGCCTGAGGGTGACCCCGCCCATGGCAGCTCACTGGATTATCCCAGAGACTGCATCCTGGTGTGCGGGTAACCAGCACAGGCTGCAGAAGCCAGAGCAAGGTTGGAAAGGCGTGAAAGGGCCTATCCTTGCAGTAGAATGCACCAGGCGTGGTTGCCATGCCCCCACAGAGCGCTAGGATAGCCTGAGGGTGACACGCCCATGGCAGTTCAGGGGATTATCCCAGAGACTGCCTCCTGGTGTGGGTAACCGGGACAGGCAACGGAAGGTGGAGCAAGTTCCAGAAGGCACGAAGAGGTGCCATTCTCACGGGAGAACACACCAGCGCAGGTGCGACCCCCCGCAGTGTGCTACACTAGCCTGAGGGCAGCCCTACACACAGCAGCTCAGGAGATCATCCCAGAGACTGCCTCCCTGTGTGCAGGTAACCGGCATAGGCAGCAAAGAAGGGCAAGGTGAACAACAAGCAAGAAGGGACTTTGTTCTCCCACCTGACACATGTGTACCTACCTGCAACCACTTCTGTCGCCATGAAAAGGCAGAAGAATCAGGTCCAGTCAAAAATCACTCAGACAACCCCAGAGAGAGGACCTGGTGGGATATATATAACCAATCTTCCTGAAAAAGAATTAAAAATAAAAGTCATAACCATGCTGATGAACCTACAGAGAAATATGTAAGAGCTAAGGGATGAAGTCTGGAGGGAGAAAGAGAAACGAAACAATTGATAGAAGGGCTTAAGAGCAGACTAGACGAGGTGCAAGAGACAGTTAATGGAATAGAAATCAGACAACAGGAATACAGAGAAGCTGAGGCAGAGAGAGATAAAAGGATCCCTAGGAATGAAAGAATATTAAGAGAACTGTATGACCAATCCAAACGGAACAATATTCACATTATAGGGGTACCAGAAGAAGAAGAGAGAGAAAAAGGGATTGAAAGTGTCTTTGAAGAAATAATTGCTGAAAACTTCCCCAAGGTGGGGAAGGAAATAGTCTCTCAGACCATGGAAGCCCACAGATCTTCCAATACAAGAGACCCAAGATGGACAACACCAAGACATATAATAACTAAAATGGCAAAGATCAAAGACAAGGACAGAGTATTAAAGACAGCCAGAGAGAGAAAAAAAGATTACCTACAAAGGAAAACCCATCAGGCTATCATCAGACTTCTCAACAGAAACCTTACAGGCCAGAAGAGAATGGCATGATATATTTAATGCAATGAAACAGAAGGGTATTGAACCAAGAATACTGTATCCAGCACGATTATCATTTAAAGTTGAAGGAGGGATTAAACAATTTCCAGACATGCAAAGTTGAGGGAATTTCCCTCGCACAAACCACCTCTATGGGGTATTTTAAAGGGACTGCTCCAGATGGAAGCACTCCTAAGGCTAAATAGATGTCACCAGAGAAAATAAAATCACAGCAAAGAAAATAGACCATCCAAATACTAACTAAAGGTAAAAAATAAAATCAACTATCCACAAAAGCAGTCAAAGGAAACACAAAAGACTACAGAATAAAACATCTAACATATAAAGAATGGAGAAGGAAGAATAAGAAAGCAGAGAAATTAAAAATCATCAGACCGTGTTTATAATAGCTTAATAAGAGAGTTAAGTTAGACTGTTAGAGAGTAAAGAAGCTACCCTTGTACCTTTGGTAACTAGGAATCCAAAGCCTCTAATGGCAATAAGTACATATCTATCGATAATCACCCTAAATGTAAATGGACTAAATGCACCAATTAAAAGACACAGAGTAACAGAATGGATAAAAAAGCAAGACCCATCTATATGCTGCTTACAAGAGACTCATCTCAAACCCAAAGTTACACACAGACTAAAAGTGAAGAGACAGAAAAAGATATTTCGTGCAAACAATAGGGAGAAAAAAGCACGTCTTGCAGTACTTGTATCAGACAAAATAGATTTCAAAATTAAGAAAGTAGGAAGAGATAAAGAAGGACATTACATAATGATAAAGGTGACAGTCCAACAAGAGGATATAACCATTATAAATATATATGCACCCAACACAGGAGCACCGACATATGTGAAACAAATACTAACAGAATTAAAGGAGGAAATAGAAAGCAATGCATTCATTTTAGGAGACTTCAACACACCACTCACTCCAAAGGTGAGATCAACCAGACAGAAAATAAGTAAGGACACAGAGGCACTGAACAACATACTAGAATAGATGGACCTAATAGATATCTACAGAACTCTACACCCAAAAGCAGCAGGATACACATTCTTCTCAAGTGCACATGGAACATTTTCCAGAATAGACCACATACTAGGCCACAAAAAGAACCTCAGGAAATTCAAAAATATTGAAATTCTACCAACCAACTTCTCAGATCACAAAGGCATAAAACTAGAAATAAATTGTACAAAGAAAACAAAAAGGCTCACAAATACATGGAGACTTAACAACATTCTCCTAAATAATCAATGGGTCAACGACCAAATTAAAACAGAGATGAAAGAATATATGGAGACCAATGACAACAATAACACAAAACCACAACTTCTGTGGGACACAGCAAAGGCAGTTCTAAGAGGAAAGTATATTGCAATCCAGGCCTATTTAAAGAAGGAAAAACAATCCCAAATGAATAGTCTAAAGACACAATTATTGAAATTGGAAAAAGAAGAACAAATGATGCCCAACGTCAGCAGAAGGAGGGACATAATAAAGATAAGAGAAGAAATAAATAAAATTGGGAAGAACAAAACAATACAAAAAAAATCAATGAAACCAAGAGCTGGTTCTTTGAAAAAATAAACAAAATAGATAAACCCCTAGCCAGACTCATTAAGAGAAAAAGAGAATCTATACACACATAAACAGAATCAGAAATGAGAAAGGAAAAATCATGACAGACCTCACAGAAATACAAAGAATTATAAGAGAATACTATGAGAATCTATATGTTAACAAGCTGGAAAACCTAGAAGAAATGGACAACTTTTTAGAAAAATACAACCTTCCAAGACTGACCAAGCAAGAAACAGAAAAACTAAACAGACCAATCAGCAGCAACGAAATTGAATCGGTAATCAAAAAACTACCCAAGAACAAAACCCCCGAGCAAGACGGATTCAGCACTGAATTTTATCAGACATATAGAGAAGACATAACACTCATTCTCCTTAAAGTTTCCCAAAAAACAGAAGAGGAGGGAATACTTCCAAACTCATTCAATGAAGCCAGCATCACTCTAATACCAAAACCGGGCAAAGACCTCACCAAAAAAGAAAATTACAGACCAATATC
The DNA here is from genome assembly GCA_032199065.1 of Smutsia gigantea. Classification (NCBI taxonomy): domain Eukaryota; kingdom Metazoa; phylum Chordata; class Mammalia; order Pholidota; family Manidae; genus Smutsia; species Smutsia gigantea. The sequence goes on from JAVSCE010011066.1 coordinate 13,704, forward strand.
CCTGATGAATGTAGATGCAAAAATACTCAACAAAATATTAGCAAACCGAATTCAAAAATACATCAAGAGGATCATACACCATGATCAAGTGGGATTCATCTCAGGGATGCAAAGATGGTACAACATTCAAAAACCCATCAACATCATCCACCACATCAACAAAAAGAAGGACAAAAACCACATGATCATCTCCATAGATGCTGAAAAAGCATTCGACAAAATTCAACATCCATTCATGATAAAAACTCTTAACAAAATGGGTATAGAGGGCAAGTACCTCAACATCATAAAGGCTATATATGACAAACCCACAGCTAACATCATACTTAACGGCGAGACGCTGAAAGCTTTTCATCTAAGATCGGGAACAAGACAGGGATGCCCACTCCCCCCACTGTTATTCAACATAGTACTGGAGATCCTATCCTCAGCAATCAGACAATACAAAGAAATACAAGGCATCCAGATTGGCAAAGAAGAAGTCAAATTGTCACTATTTGCAGGTGACATGATACTGTACATAAAAAACCCCTGAAGACTCCACTCCAAAACTACTAGAACTAATATCTGAATTCAGAAAAGTTGCAGGATACAAAATTAATACACAGAAATCTGTTGCTTTCCTATACCCTAATGATGAGCTAATAGAAAGAGAAATCAGGAAAACAATTCCATTCACAATTGCATCAAAAAGAACAAAATACTAGGAATAAACCTAACCAAGGAAGTGAAAGACCTATACTCTGAAAATGACAAGACATTCCTAAGAGAAATTAAAGAAGACACTAACAAATGGAAATTCATTCCATGCTCTTGGCTAGGAAAAATATATATAGTCAAAATGGCTATACTACCTAAAGCAATCTACAGATTCAATGCAATCCCTATCAAAATACCTACAGCATTCTTCAACGCACGGGAACAAATAGTTCTAAAATTCATATGGAACCACAAAAGACCCCGAATGGCCAAAGCAATCCTGAGAAGGAAGAATAAAGCAGGGGGAATTACACTCCCTGACTTCAAGATCTAGTACAAAGCCACAGTAATCAAAACAATTTGGTACTGGCACAAGAACCGACCCACAGACCAGTGGAACAGAATAGAGAGTCCAGATATTAACCCAAACATATACAGTCAATTAATATATGATGAAGGAGCCATGGATATACAATAAGGAAATGACAGCCTCTTCAACAGCTGGTGTTGGCAAAACTGGACAGCTACATGTAAGAGAATGAAACTGGATTACTGTCTAACCCCACACACAAAAGTAAATTCAAAATGGATCAAAGACCTGAATGTAAGTCATGAAACCATAAAACTATTAGAAAAAAACATAGGCAAAAATCCCTTGGACGTAAACATGAGCAATTTCTTATGGATCAAAGACCTGAATGTAAGTCATGAAACCATAAAACTATTAGAAAAAAACATAGGCAAAAATCCCTTGGACGTAAACATGAGCAATTTCTTCATGAACATATCTCCCTGGGCAAGGGAAACAAAAGCAAAAATGAACAAGTGGGACTGTATCAAGCTGAAAAGCTTCTGTACAGCAATGGACACCATCAATAGAACAAAAAGTCATCCACAGTATGGGAGAGTATGTTCATAAATGACATATCTGATAGAGGATTGACATCCAAAATATATAAAGAGCTCACGCACCTCAACAAACAAAAAGCAAATAAGCCAATTAAAAAATGGGCAAAGGATCTGAACAGACACTTCTCCAAAGAAGAAATTCGGATGGCCAACAGGCACATGAAAAGATGCTCCACATCCCTAATCATCAGAGAAATGCAAATTAAAACCACAATGAGATATCACCTCACACCAGTAAGAATGGCCGCCATCCAAAAGACAAACAACAACAAATGTTGGCGAGGATGTGGGGAAAAGGGAACCCTCCTACACTGCTGGTTGGAGTGTAAATTAGTTCAACCATTGTGGAAAGCAGTATGGAGGTTCCTCAACAAACTCAAAATAGAGATACCATTTGACCCAGGAATCCCACTCCTAGGAATTTACCCTAAGACTACAGCAGCCCAGTTTGAAAAAGACATATGCACCCCTATGTTTATCGCAGCACTATTTACAATAGCCAAGAAATGGAAGCAACCTAAGTGTCCATCAGTAGATGAATGGATAAAGAGATGTGGTACATATACACAATGGAATATTATTCAGCC
>JAVSCE010011067.1:0-248915 GCA_032199065.1 Smutsia gigantea
ATGGTTTCATGACTTACATTCAGGTCCTTGATCCATTTCAAGTTTACTTTTGTGTATGGGGTTAAACAATAATCCAGTTTCATTCTCTTGCATGTAGCTGTCCAGTTTTGCCAACACTGGTTGTTGAAGAGGCTGTAATTTCCTCATTGTATGTCCATGGATCCTTTATCGTATGTTAATTGACCATATATGGTTCAGTTTATGTCAGGGCTCTCTAGTCTGTTCCATTGGTCTATGATTCTGTTCTTGTGCCAGTACCAAATAGTCTTGATTACTGTGGCTTTGTAGTAGAGCTTGAAGTTGGGGAGCATAGTCCCCCCAGCTATATTCTTCCTTCTCAGGATTGCTTTGGCTATTCAGGGTCTTTTGTACTTCCATATGAATTTTAGAATGATTTGCTCTAGTTCATTGAAGAATGCTGTTGGCATTTTGATAAGAATTGCATTGAATCTGTAGATTGCTTTAGGCAGGTTGGCCATTTTGACAATATTAATTCTTCCTATCTATGAGCATGGGATGTGTTTCCATTTATTGGTATCTTCTTTAATTTATCTCATGAGTGTCTTGTAGTTTTCAGAGTATAGGTCTTTCACCTCCTTGGTTAGGTTTATCCCTTGGTATTTTATTCATTTTGATGCAACTGTGAATGGAATTGTTTTCCTGATTTCTCTTTCGGCTAGTTCATCGTTAGTGTTTAGGAATGCAACAAATTTCTGTGTATTAATTTTGTATCCTGCAACTTTGTTGAATTAAGATATTAGATATAGTATTTTTGGAGTGGATTTTTTAGGGTTTTTTATGTACAATATCATGTCATCTGCAAACAGGGACAGTTTAACTTCTTCCTTGCCAATCTGGATGCCTTTTATTTCTTTGTGTTGTCTGATTGCTGTGGCTAGGACCTCCAGTACTATCTTGAATAGAAGTGGGGAGAGTGGGCGTTCTTGTCTTATTCCTGATCTTAAAGGAAAAGCTTTCAGCTTCTCTCTGTTAAGTATAATGTTGGCGATGGGTTTGTCATATATGGCCTTTATTATGTTGAGGTACTTGTGCTCTATACCCATTTTGTTGAGATTTTTTATCATGAACGGATGTTGAATTTTGTCAAATGCTTTTCAGCCTCTATGTGTTTTTGTCCTTCTTTTTGTTGATGTGGTGGATGACGTTGGACTTTCGAATCTTGTACCATCCTTGCATCCCTGGAATAAATCATACTTGATCATGATTGATGATCTTTTTGATGTATTTTCGAATTCGGTTTGCTAATATTTTGTTGAGTATTTTTGCATCTATGTTCATCAGGAATATTGGTCTGTAATGGTCTCTTTTTGTGGTGTCTTTGCCTGGTTTTGGTATTAGAGTGATGCTGGCCTCATAGAATGAATTTGGAAGTATTCCCTCTTCTTCTACTCTTTGGAAAACTTTAAGGAGGATGGGTATTAGGTCTTCACTAAATGTTTGATAAAATTCAGCAGTGAAGCCATCTGGTCCAGGTGTTTTGTTCTTAGGTAGTTTTTTGATTACCAATTCAATTTCGTTGCTGATAATTGGTCTGTTCAGATTTTCTGTTTCCTTCTGGGTCAGCTTTGGAAGGTTGTATTTTTCCAGAAAGTTGTCCATTTCTTCTAGGTTATCCAGTTTGTTGGCATATAATTTTTCTTAGTATTCTCTCATAATTCTTTGCATTTCTGTGGTGTCCCCAGCGATTTTTCCTTTATAGTTTCTAATTCTGTGTATGTGTGTAGACTTTCTTTTTTTCTTGATAAGTCTGGCTAGGGGTTTATCTGTTTTGTTAATTTTCTCGAAGAACCAGCTCTTGCTTTCATTTATTCTTTCTATTGTTTTATTCTTCTCAATTTTATTTATTTCTTCTCTATTCTTTATTATGTCCCTCCTTCTACTGACTTTGGGCCTCATTTGCCCATCTTTTTCTAGTTTCATTAATTGTGAGTTTAGACTGGTCATATGGGATTGTTCTTCTTTCCTGGGGTGGGCCTGTGTTGCAATATACTTTTCTCTTAGCACGGCCTTCGTTGTGTCCCACAGATTTTGTGGGGTTGAATTATTGTTGCATTTGACTCCAAATATTGCTTGATCTCTGTTTTTATTTGGTCATTGATCCATTGGTTTTTTAGGAGCATGTTGTGAAGCCTCCATGTGTCTGTGGGATTTTTCATTTTTTTGCATAATTTATTTCTAGTTTCATACCTTTGTGGTCTGAGAAACTGGTTGGTACAATTACAATCTTTTTCAATTTACCAAGGCTCTTTTTGTGGCCCAGTATATGATCTATTCTTGAAAATGTTCCATGTGTACTTGAGAAGAATGTGTATTCTGCTGCTTTTGGGTATAGAGTTCTGTAGATGTCTGTTAGGTCCATCTGTTCTAATGTGTTGTTCAGTGCCTCTGTCTCCTTACTTATTTTCTGTCTAGTTGATCTGTCCCTTGGAGTGAGTGGAGTGTTGATGTCTCCTGGAATGAATGCATTGCACTCTATTTCCCCTTTTAATTCTGTTAGTATTTGTTTCACATATGTAGGTGATCCTGTGTTGGGTGCATAGATGTTTATAATGGTTATATCGTCTTGTTGGATTGACCCCTTAATCATTATGTAACGTCCTTCTTTATCTCTTGTGACTTTGTTTGTTTTGAAGTCTATTTTGTCTGATACAAGTACTGCACCTCCTGCTTTTTTCTCCCTATTAGTTGCATGAAATATCTTTTTCCATCCCTTCACTTTTAGTGTGTGTATTTTTTTTTTTTTTTTGGTTTAAAGTGAGTATCTTGTAGGCAGCATATAAATGGTTCTTGTTTTTTTTTATCCATTCAGTGACTGTATGTCTTTTGATTGGTGCATTCAGTCCATTTATATTTAGGGTGATTATCAATAGGTATGTACTTAATCCCATTGCAGGCTTTATATTCGTGTTTAACATAGGTTGAAGGTTAACTTCCTTTCTGTCTAAGTGTCTAATTTAACTCATTTAATATGCTATTACAAACACAATCTAAAGGTTCTTTTTTTCTTCTCCTTTTTCTTCTTCCTCCATTCTTTATATATTAGGTATTATATTCTATGCTCTTTGTCTATCCCTTGATTGACTTGGGGATAGTTGATTTAATTTTGCATTTGCTTAGTAATTAATTGTTCTACTTTCTTTACTATGGTTTTATTACCTCTGGTGACAGATATTAAACCTTAGGAACACTTACATCAATAGCATTCCCTCCAAAATACACTGTAGAGATGGTTTGTGGGAGGTAAATTCTCTCAGCTTTTGCCTATCTGAAAATTGTTTAATCCTTCCTTCAAATTTAAATGATGATCTTCTGGATAAAGTATTCTTGGTTTGAGGCCCTTCTGCTTCATTGCATTAAATCCATCATGCCACTCCCTTCTGGCCTGTAAGGTTTCTGTTGAGAAGTCTGATGATAGCTTGATGGGCTTTCCTTTTATGTCATCTTATTTCCCCCTCTGGCTGCTTTTAATAGTCTGTCCTTATCCTTGATCTTTGCCATTTTAATTACTGTATGTCTTGGTGTTGTCTTCCTTTGATCCCTGTGTTGGGAGATCTGTGCACCTCCATTGCCTGAGAGGCTATCTCCTTCTCCAGATTGGGGAAGTTTCAGCAATTCACTCCTCAAAGACACTTTCTATCCCTTTCTCTGTCTCTTCTTCTTCTGGTAACCCTATAATGCGAATATTGTTCCGTTTGGATTGGTCACACAGTTCTCTCAATATTCTTTCATTCTTAGATATCCTTTTTTCTCTCTGTGCCTCAGCTTCTTTGTATTCTTCTTCTCTAATTTCTATTTCATTTATCATCTCCTCCACCATATCTAATCTGCTTTTAATACCCTCCATTGTACTCTTCAATGATTGGATCTTTGACTAGAATTCATTCCTGGGTTCTTGAATATTTTTCTGTACCTCCATGAGGATGTTAATGATTTTTATTTTGAAATCCCTTTCAGGAAGATTCATGAGGTTGATTTCATTTGAATTTTTCTCAGGTGTTGTATTCATAATTTTACTTTCAACCAGGTTTCTTTGGCATTTCATATTTGTATATGATGCCCTCTAGTGCCCAGAAGCTCTACTCTCTGGAGCTGCTCAGCCCCTGAAGCAATGTTGGGGATTGTAGGGGAGTGGTATTGGTGCCTGGGGGGAGGAAAGACCTGTTTCCTGCTTCCTGGATGCTATGTTTGCCTCCACTGCCAGAACCAGTGGGCCGAGCACACAGGTATAAGCCTCTGTGCTTTGTGTTTGTAGTTGCTGTAGATGGGGATTCCCTCTGGCTGGCCTAATGCCAGGGTAGGGTTTGCTGGTTTGGGAGCCAGGTGGGGCTGGCTGGGAGAAAGGTGCAGAAGGCTGCATATCATGGAGGGGGTCCTTCAAGCTGTGTAGCCAGCCAGGGAAATGGAGACCCTGAAGATCGAGAAAGTTCCCAACCTGCTGGGAAGAGTGCACCCGAAATTTTTTTTTTTTAATCTTGGACTTAGTTTATTGAAATTTTTCCTAAGTATTTCATTCTTTTTTTAAAATAATTTATTTTGGTATCATTATTCTACAATTACATGTGCAATATTATGGTTATTAAACTACCCCCTTCATCAGGTCTGCCCCACCAACCCCATTACAGTCACTGTCCATCAGCATAGTGAGATGCTATAGAATCACTACCTGTCTTCTCTGAGTTGTACAGCCCTCCCCATGCCCCCCCAACATTAATCAGCTAATCGTAATGCCCCCTTTTCCCTCTTATCCCTCCCTTCCCACCCATCTTCCCCAGTCCCTTTCCCTTTGGTAACTATTAGTCCGTTCTTGGGTTCTGTGAGTCTGCTGCTGTTTTGTTCCTTCAGTTTTTTTCTTTGTTCTTATACTCCACATATGAGTGAAATCATTTGATACTTGTCTTTTTCGGCTTGGCTTATTTCACTGAGCATAATACCCTCTAGCTCCATCCATGTCGTTGCAAATGGTAGGATTTGTTTTCTTCTTATGGCTGAATAATATTCCATTGTGTATATGTACCACCTCTTCTTTATCCATTCATCTACTGATGGATACTTAGGTTGCCTCCATTTCTTGGCTGTTGTAAATAGTGCTGCAATAAACATAGGGGTGCATACGTCTTTTTCAAACTGGGCTGCTGTAGTCTTAGGGTAAATTCCTAGGAGTGGAATTCCTGGGTCAAATGGTATTTCTATTTTGAGTTTTTTGAGGAACCTCCATACTGCTTTCCACAAAGGTTGAACTAATTTGCAGTCCCACCAGCAGTGTAGGAGGGTTCCCTTTTCTCCACATCCTCGCCAACATTTGTTGTTGTTTGTGTTTTGGATGTTGGCCATTCTCACTGGTGTGAGGTGATATCTCATTGTGGTTTTAATCTGCATTTCTCTGATGATTAGCGATGTGGAGCATCTTTTCATGTGCCTGTTGGCCATCTGAATTTCTTCTTTGGAGAAGTGTCTATTCATGTCCTCTGCCCATTTCTTAATTGGATTATTTGCTTTTTGTTTTTTAAGGTGCGTGAGTTCTTTATATATTTTGGATATCAACTCTTTATCAGATACGTCATTTATGAATATATTCTCCCATACTGTAGGATGTCTTTTTGTTCTACTGATGGTGTCCTTTGCTGTACAGAAGCTTTTCAGCTTGATATAGTCCCACTTGTTCATTTTTGCTTTTGTTTCCCTTGCCCATCTGGACAATTTTTGTCTACTTTTCCTTTCTCCTGAGCAGTAGCTCTGTGCAATCCTTGCCCCTTTAGCAGCCCTCTTGCTGTTAGAAATTCTCTCAGTCTGCCCACCTTTCTTTTGTCCCAGAGCAGCTGGATATGAATCCCTGCTTTCTACAAGTGGCTGGAATCTTAGTCTCTCCAGGTATTCTGCCTGTCTTAGCTTTTCAACCTCGTAATCACGAGAGTACCATGAAAGCACCATGAAATGTAGGTTTTAGCTCCCAGAGCAGGTCTCTGGTTTAGGTATGCAACTATCCCAGGCCTTCACTCCCTTCCCGCTCCTTTTCTCTTCCTCCCTCCAGTGAGCTGGTGTGGGGGAATGGCTTGGGTCTAGGCAGGCCATGGCTTTGTTACGTTACCCTATTCCATGAGGTTTATTCTTTTCTTCAGGTGTATGCAGTTTGGCGCAGTCCTCTCTCCTGTTGCTCTTTCAGGATTAGTCAAATTAATTATATTTTCGTATTATATGCAGTTTTAGGAGGAAGCCTGTCTCACCTCTCATGCTACCATCTTTAATGCTCCTATACCAGTTTCTTATTAGGCATTAAAGGTATTCTAAATATGGCTGGATCCATATTCTAACCTTAGTTTTGATAACTCTTTCCCATGCTCTATCCCTCATGTCATGCATTCTGTACCAAATTAGGCAACTTGCTATGCCTCTTTTACTAGAAGATAAACAAATACCCTTTGGGTTGTGACTGTTTTACATATCTTTTATCCTCAGCATCTTGCTCATTACCTACATCAAAGCATTCAGAATGACCTGTGGCTGTAACATCATGATTTCTCCCATCTCCATCTTTACCTGCCAAAATGTTATCCAAACTTCAAGGTTTCTCTTAAAATTCATCTTCGTCTGTTCAGTCACACTTTATCTTTCCAAATGCTGGTCTTATGCATTTTCTTCCTAATGCATTTTCTATTTTCATGATAGCTATGGAGGATATTAAAATAACTAATAGGTTCTAAATTCATTTAGAATAGAAATAGTAACACTTTATTGACATAGTTCCCAAACCGTGAACCATTGCACCCCAGTGAATTTACAGGTGTGCTTCTGGATATTTTAAATTTTCAAGGGAAATAGCAATAATTGACATCTGTTGGTCATTGCATGAACTGCAGATTGAGGTGGTTTACAATTTCAATATTAGATCATGCTATGTTGTTTTACATGTTGTCATATTTTGTGAAGCTAGGTTTTTGATGGTTGCTGTGATAAAAAAACACAAAGTTAAGGTGGGGCAAGAAATGGGTAGCAGGGTTCAGTCTGATTCCAATATTTGAGAGTTTGTGCTGTGTTCACAGGTGTGTACATACCGTTAGTAAATATAAATAAATGAAAAGATATTATGTTTTCTTTCAATTCTTGTGTATTATTTTTCAAATAGCTATTCACTTGTTATGATACAATAGTTAATAAATTGGTAGGGCCTAATTACTTAACAAATGAAACTGTTAGGTATTTTGTACTTTTCACTAAGTGAATTCTGTGAAAAAACTTAATGACACACTAAGGATGCTGAAGACCAAGACAGTTTGTTGACTTCTGGTATATTGTATGATATTTGTATTCTTTGCAAGACCTAGAATGCCTTCTATAGTAGATATTCAATCAATACTTTGTATTTGAAATAAATTGTGCTCATGATACAGTAGTGAGTTTACTTAAACAGAATTTTACTTCTGCGTGGTGTGAATAAAATATATGGAAGGTTTCAAAATGAGAAGACAGCAAGCGTCAGGTATGCACACGTGTCTGGTTCTGTGTTAGGTACATTAGTTGTGAGAGGTAGTGAGAATTTTCCCTCATACAATTCCCAAGATACAGGCCATTCTTAAATTACCTTTTCATGTCACTTCCCTCAATAAAGAGACCTTTCCGTATGTCCAGATTCTTCAGTGTCTAAGAAGATAAAAGAAAAATGCTTGACCGAATAGCAAACTCATAGCGTGATAAAGACTCAAAGCATAGTACAAGTGAAGACAGCACTAGTCTGAACAGAGACAGTCAGTGGCAGTCAGTGAGGGCCAAGCAATAAGGCCGCTGCAGCTTTGATTTTAGAGGTGTCTTGAGGAAGCCTGCCTCCACAAAGTCATATATATTATTGATTAACCTTTATCATCAGATGCCAAGCAAATTACACTCACATAATATCCACATGTGCTATTAGGTGAGATGGGGATCAGATCGACAAATCAACACCAAGAATTTCTTATATTTGAGAATATAAGAAATCATTTCCAGAAGGATTGGTGCTTGTGTTAAATATACAGGGGTGTAGGAATTTCTTACTCTTTGAGATAAGAAAAGTCCCTTGTCTGAGGCTTTTGCTAGAAAGGGCAGTCCAGACCAGGATCTCATGGGACATTAGGTTGAATAGCAAGATGAGTGAATACTGTCTGGACAGAAGAGCAGAACTAGGTAGAGAGGAGCCAGGAAGAGGATGGGGAAATGTAAGAATCACAAGCCCCACATTTCACAGTTTTACATCAGGCCAGCCTTGGAGGAACCAGACAGTTTGATTGTCATTTAAACTCTGAATTCCTACTTTATTTAAGAGAACGTGAACCTTAAAATATATCCTTATCTTCATTTGCAATAGTTTCTGTGGACAGATTAGGGCAAATGAAAATTTTTTTTCACATAACTTCTTGGGGTCACCCAATGCTAATAATTTTGTAGAAATTTAATAATTTTTGCTACTGCTCAAAAAATATCTGTTGCACATACATCATTTTGTTTGAATGAACTGTGGAATTATGATCAAGGGGGAGGAAGAGAAAGAGGGAGCTATTTTTCATCCCTTAGGAAAATGATTTGAGTGGCAAATGTAGTATTTTGACTATTGCATCAATTAATTTCAAAGTTGGAAGTAGCGGTGTGTGCAGTTGATTCTTTTTGAATAACACATAAGGCTGTTAATCAGTATGCATATTTAGGTGCTATAATCAATAAAAACCAAGCTTATTGTTATGAAAGAAAATTATCTAAAACTTGGAAATAAAGCAAAAAGGATGACTCCATGGCCTTTCAGTGTTAGACTGGGATGTTGCTTAACTAGCTCATCAGAGTTTACTTAATTATCTAGGAGAATGCACATTTTTTTTTTACTTTTCTGTTCACTATTTGGTAAGAGTCCAGACACTAAGAAGTTACATGTTAACTTGAGGGTATTCTCCAATTAAAGAGATAATATGAAAGGTTGCAGTTTTATTGCTATATTGGGCATTAATCACTTTTATATCTATTACCAAATCAATTTCAGTGTTCCTTTGACTCACTATATACATCACCATCCCTAAGATGTTTTGAAGTTCCTTTATCATCTTACTTACTCTCTCTTTAATTAATAAGTTGAATAAAACATTAGGCACATAGTCATTCTATGTTTGCATGATTGTCAGATTTTTATCTTTTTGAAAATCATTCTGGGATACCATCAAATGGTTTATCTTTGCAACATTCTCTGAGCCACCTCTTTAATCAATCAGAGCTAATGCTATTAACAATTTGGAATTCCAGACAGACTTAAACTATAATTTGGACAAGGAAGAAGTACTCATTAGAAAAACTGCCTATGCAATTCAAGTTATTCATGTGTATTGGCCATATGTTTCTGGCCAGAAATGATGCCTTTTAACTGAAATATGTGTTGTATCCCTAAAGCAGACATCACATTATCTTGGCAACTAAATGAAGCATATCTGGGGGATAGAAGTGGTAGAGAATGAAACAGATAATTACTGAGTGCCTACCACATGCTAAGCAGTTGTTATTCACACTGTAGTTTAGCTTTTAAAATAGCCCTATGTGGTAAGATTATTATCCCACTATATAGATGAGAAAATGAAATTCAAAGAGTTGAATATATCTGGCCAAACTATATTACATGGATTAAACTCAGGTTTCCCTGACTCCAAAGACATGTTCTTTCTATTATTGTAGAACTGTACCTAAGGATTATTTCCATAACATTAACTAGAAACTGTTAAATCAATAAGAATACTTAATAACTCGCCAAAATCATCACTTTTTTCTTTTAATAATAACTCCACACACAAAAGTAAACTCAAAATGGATTAAAGACCTAAACATAAGACATGAAACTATAAAACTCTTATAAGAAACCATAGGCAAAAATCTCTTGAACATAAGCATGATCAATTTTTTCTCGACACATCTCCCCAGACAAGGGAAACAAAAAATGAACAAATGAGACTACATCAAACTAAAAAGCTTCTGTACAGCACAGGATGCCATCAACAGAACAAAAAGTCACCCTACAGTATGGGAGAATATATTTGTAAACAATTTATCTGATAAGGGGTTAACATCCAAAATATATAAAGAACTCATATGACTCAACATCCCAAAACCAAATTAAAAAATGGATGGAGGAACTGAACAGACATTTTTCATAAGAAGAAATACAGATGGTCAACAGGCTCATGAAAAGATGCTCCACATCACTCATCATCAGGGAAACGCAAATCAAAACCACGGTGAGATATCACCCCACAGCAGTTAGAGTGGCCACTACCCGAAGACAAGAAATAACAAATGTTGGCAAGGATGTGAAGAAAAGAGCACCCTCCCACACTGTTGGTGGGAATGTCAATTGGTGCAGCCACTATGGAAAGCAGTATGATGGTTCCTAAAAAAACTAAACAGAAATACCATACAACTGAGTAATTCCACTTCTAGAAATTTACCTGAAAAAAGCAAAATCCTTGATACAAAAAGATACATGCACCCCTATGTTTATTGTCACACTATTTGCAATAGCCAAGATATGAAAGCAATCGAAGTGTCCATCAATAGATGAATGGATAAAGAACGTGTGGTACATATACACAATGGAATATTTTTGTGCCATAAAAAAGAAAGAAATTCTGCTATTTGCAACAACATGCATGGACCTAGAGGGCATTATGTTAAGTGAAATAAACCAGGCAGAGAAAGATGAATACCATATGATTTCACTTGTTTGTGGAATCTAAAAACAAAACAAGGCAAAATGAACAAAACAGCAGCAGACTCATAGACACTGAGAAGTGACAGGTGGTTACCATGGGGGAGGTGTTGGGGTGGGTGGGTGGGAGGGTGAGGAGGTAGAGGAGCACAAAAATTCTCAATAATAAAAGTTGGTCAAGGGGATGGTAGTACAGTCTGGAAAATAGAGCCAATGATTCTGTAACATCTTCCTATGTTGACAGAGAGTAACTGCACAAGTTGGGGTGAGGATTTAATAATGTCAGCAACTTAAACAACTGTGTTTTATACTTGAAACTAATATAGGATTGTATGTCAACTATACTTCAATTTAAAAAAGGTCAAGAATTTATAATGAAATTCTCAGTATTTGCCACCAATAACTTCCAGTTTGGAAACTCCATCATGTTTATTTTTGGTGTTGTTCATGCTGCATCCTACTATGGAATTTGAAGGGATAGGTCCCCTCTTTTTCTGCCTCAGTGTATCCATGGATGGGTGCTGGTTGATTTTCTCTAGGTCAGTGTGTAAGTCACTTTTCACTGAGATTCTGAAACTTCAGTGGATGATATAAATATGTGGGAACAATAGGAGGTCAGCCTCCTTGCAGGAGCCAAAGAAGCATGTGGATCGCACTATTTCTGCAGAATGACGTTTGCTGTGGCTCCAACTTGGCTAATCCTTTGGAATTCCCTTGATGTGGCTGAGACAGCTACCACTCCCACACTCTCCATTCTCCTCTTCATTTTGGTAATTTTCAAGCTGGACACATGACTGACAATTAGAGACTCAAATTTTCATTCTTCCTTATAGCTAGGTGTGGCCAAATGACCAAGTTTTAGACAATGGGATGAAACTTAGAAGTGATGAGTTCAATCATTGGATCATTTTCTTGCCCCGTCTTTCCTTTCTTTCTCCATTTCTTCAGGTTTAAATTAGATCATTAAATGTATCAATGAAACTCTGACCTTACAAAAAAGGACAAAATGAGAGGGACCAGGACCCATAATGGACTTTGAGGAAAGGGCTGACCCACATCTCTGGACTAGACTGACTCTTATGTGACAATACAACAATGTCCAACAAGCATAATCCACAATATTTGGACACTTTTTCATTAGAGCAATTGCATCTCTATTTTACCTAATTAATATATTTAGATTCATTTCATTATAGTTTATGCCTAACTCCTTGGACTCCAACAATTCTGTATATTTTTGATATCCTTCCAGTGAAGTCTCTTTGATTAAGATAGTCAAATTAGGTTTCTGTTGCTTGCTACTAAGAACTCTTACCAATAAAGTTTCCATTATAACTTAGAGTGCTTTTAGTTTCTTCTGAAGCCTCTGCTGCAATTATCATTGTTCTTTGCTGATTATTTTCAGTATACCACTGGCAGATACTAACTTTTCTATCTATAGACCTGATTTTACTAAACATGAGTTTAATAAATGTGTTGACAATTGTCATCATTATGTTTTATAACACTAAAGAAAATTCTTAAAAAGTTGGCACAAATCACAACAAGCACATGAAAAGATGCTCCACATTGCTAATCATCGGAGAAATGCAAATTAAAACCACAATGAAATATCACCTCACACCAGTTAGGATGGCCAACATCCAAAACACAAACAACAAGAAATGCTGGGGAGGATGTGGAGAAAGGGGAACTCTCCTACACTGCTGTTGGGAATGCAAATTAGTTCAACCATTGTGGAAAGCAGTATGGAGGTTCTTCAAAAAACTCAAAATAGAAATACCATTTGACCCAGGAATTCCACTCCTAGGAATTGACCCTAAGAATGCAGGATCCCAGATTCAAAAAGACATATGCACCCCTATGTTTATCACAGCATTATTTACAATAGCCAAGAAATGGAAACAACCTAAGTGTCCATCAGTTGATGAATGGAAAAAGAAGATGTGGTACATATACACAATGGAATATTATTCAGTCATAAGAAGAAAACAAATCATATCATTTGTAACAATATGGATGGAGGTTGAGGGTATTATGCCCAGTGAAATAAGCCAGGCAGAGAAATACAAGTACCAAATGATTTCACTCATCTGTAGAACATATGAACAAGGCAAAAATTGAAGGAACAAAACAGCAGCAGACTCACAAAACCCAAGAATGGACTAACAATTACCAAAGGGAAAGGGACTGGGGAGGATGGGTGGTAAGGGGGGGATAAGGGGAATAAGGGGCATTATGATTAGTACACATAATATGGGGGGGCACGGGGAAGGAAGTATAGCACAGAGAAGACAAGTAGTGACTCTGTAGCATCTTACTATGCTGATGGACAGTGACTGTAATGGGCTATGTGATGGGGACCTGATAATGGGGAGAATCTAGTAACCACAATGTTGCTCATGTGATTGTATATTAATGATACCATAAAAAAAATGTTGGCACAAATCACTAAGAATACTAAGTTGGACTGTTGGAAAAGATTAGGTAAAAAATATACTGAGTCTGTCAGTATCTCAGGAACCAGTCCTGTCTTTAGTCTCCACTGCCTAGCACTGTGCCTGATGCAGAGTTGATGTCTAAGAAACATTTCAGACTTACTGAATCTGTCATTGCATTAACAACAACAGGGGGAAATAAGTCCCACTGAGTTCCTAATTAGGCAGCTTCTTGGAAATTATTTTTTAAACCCATATTTAAACATAAAAGCAGAACTCAATGCTGTTCTCTCTGTACCTGTATTTTCCTCATTTCTTTGACAGCTTTTCCCTCAGCTGGGTATCTTCTGTGTGCTTTGTTGTAAGATTCTTCATTCTTTCCTCAGCTGCTCTCTGCCCCAAGAGGCTGGCCTTTGAGGCCACATCAATAGTGTTCCAGTTGCTCAACTTCCTACTGAGTTCCTGTTCTTCAGAGAGCAGCCTTGGAGGAGAGAGAAGTGAGGGAGGAGAGTGAGATTAGGTGTTGGACTGGGTGGTCTCTTGACTGAAGAACCCTTCTGTTTGTAGGGATTCCAACTCTTCAGAACCATCTCTGAATCAGGGACTGAGTAACTGCTCCCTTAACTCAGCTGTGAGGACCTAGGAGTGAGAAGAGCTCAGATATTCTTAGACCTGGGGAACAACTGCACTATCCTTTTGATTCCCCTACAACCACACCCTTTAAATAATCATTTTGTAAGCAAACCTACCTCTAGTTATCCTAATTTTTGTGTATCATTTGTTTCCTGTTGGACCCCTGGCTGATACTCTCTGTTTAGAATTTGGAATTAGAGTGTTATATTAGCTAGGGTGTAAACTAAAAGAGAGACCCAATATACAGTGGCTTAAAAAACTATTGGAATTTGTTTCACCTTCATACTGCAGGCAGAGGGAAGTGGGCAATGCAGGCTGGTAAGCAGCTCTGCCCTCCCTGACATGTCTTCCACTGTGTAGGTGGATCCAGGTTCACTGGCCTGGTCTCAGTCTCCCAGCCAGTAATGAGGGAAACAATCAGGGTGTCCACCCACTATCCTTTCAAGAGCAAGACTCCAGAATGGAGCAGGTCACTTCCCCTCACATTACATGGGCATCACCTTAGTATTATGGAGGCAGTTAGGTGACAGAAAGGCTGGGAAATGTAATATTTCTTTTGGCAGCATGTGCCCTCCTGACATTCTATGACTATGGAAGCAGAGGAAAATTTTTATTGGGAGGTGACTAACTTAAGGCCAGAGGCTCATTTTAGTTCAAGAGGAGCCGGTCAGACACTGACTATACCCCAGGGACACAATATTCAATAAGATGCTTCCTTCTTTTAATGAATTGATGACCTAGTTAGAAAGACAGAACTAAGATAACTTCAACACTGTGTATACGGCATAAGAAAGGTCTGGTGCAGGTGCTATAGGGACATGGGTAGGGACATTTAGTCCAGATTTAGGGTTCCATAAAGACATAAAAATGGAAGAATTTGAGCTGTGGCTTGAGATCATGACCACAAACTGTTGCCCTGTCACCAAATTTATCACCTGTCCTGAATGGAGAGGAGTCCATGATGATCTAAAGGTCAGCCAAGCTCCTGCTCTCTGATGAAAGCCCACTTAAGTCCATGATGTTGCCATAGATTTTGCCACAGTCAGGAAAAACTGAGTCACTTAATCCTGAGCTTTACTAGTTTACCCTGCGGTCATGGCCCTGCAGTAGAAAGACAATGACCTTCCTGTTTGGAATCCTCTGTGCAGTGGGGAGCAATGCAATATGGAACAAGCCAGCACTTCTACAACCTCCTTTGGAGAAAGTAAGGGGCTCTTGGGCCAACCTGAACAGCAAACTTCATTGAGCTGTTATTCTGCCTGAAGCCAGCTCTGCATTCTAATATTAGAACATCTGAGACCCAGAGTGACCACCTACCTATGAAAGGAACCGTGACTTTTGCTACCCAGCACACACCACACTAGAAGCCAAGGTGTTTCTCCTAATCCTTGTGTCCTTATAACAAATCTTTATTTATGTAAGGAAAACTGTCCACATCTCATTTTTGCCTCTAGAGAACCAACTTCTACATCTTTTCCTGCCTTTTCTCATGACAAGAAAAAAAGAGTAAAAAAGAATAATCAGAGGTGGATTTTCAAGCTGGGTTCTTCTGGCCCTGAGACTCTGTTTCTTACAGGATCATCACAGAAGCGGAGGGTGAAACGGAGCAGGTGCAGCTCCAGATTCCCCCAAGCCCATTCTGCTGGAGGTACTTTACTTTAACTGGTTTATATTAGGATCCACGTCAGATTTCTTAAACAAAACAAAGTAAAACAGAAAAAGTGGAGTTGGGGATAAAGACAGAGTTCTTGCGAGTCACTGACGGTTCATTGGCAGCCTCATCTGGACTCTTCTGAGTTATACTCTACATTACAAAGATCCAGGACTCCACATTAAATTTTTGCCAACCAGACTCCTTGCCAACTGGCCTTAGGATAGGCTGCACTAGACGGGGCACTGGAGTGAAGGGGAATGGAAGATGAGGGGAGAAGCCACTCTCTTTTTTCTGGGTCTGGCAATATTTTTCTAGCAGCAATGATAGTGATGGCAGCCACAAAGAAGGTGACAGTGGGGGTGACAGTAGCAGTGGTCTGATTACACAGGCTCCTAGGATCCCCTGATGCAGCTCATATCCTGCTGTGGAAAGCTCCTCAGTGGAAATTGACCCTGGGCTTTCAGCAATGTGTTCTACAGTTTTGCATCTCCAGCCCATAGCTATATCCAATACCTGTATTTACTCCTGTCAATTTGAATTAACCTATGGTGATTTCTGTTTCTTATTTGGATCCTAAGAGAGCCAAACAAACTATATGGGTAGGTGTTGCTTGTTTAAACAAATGCATTTTTTTTAAAACAATTACTATAGAACAAAGTTACTCAGGGTTTCTTTGAATGCTGCTGAATTTTAATCTATTATAAGAAATAGACAAAGGTAAAAATGGTGCCTTGAGCATTGGGCATGATAAAAAACCTGTATTTTGGAGGTAGCTGCCCTTCCATTAATGGTTCGTAGTCCCGGGCAGGAACCCATGTAGTTAAGCATACATGTATGCAGATCTACATTGGGCAAGAAGTGATAATTCTGCCAGTATAACTGCTGATCTAAACACCATTCATATATAAAGAAAGTCTCAGAAATGGGTTTCCCCAACTGGCCATGGGATTGCTTACTTTAGGAACAAGGAGAAGAGTAGAGGGATGTTTTTTGTATTAGGAAATGTGGTGGGTTATGTCCCTTTTGATTACTTGTATATGCATGCTTGCCACAGTAATTTAAAATTGGACTTACCCAAATTAGATCCCCCATCCCTATGTCCCCATGATCAAATTCGGTTGAAGTCATAGTTCTCCACTGATTAGTCTCTCCTGCTCCAAAACAATTTTCAGGATGCCATGGGTATATTTATCAAAATTAAAGCATTTCTAGGTATCTCTTGGAAATAAAATTGAACCAAATTAGAAGCAGGTAAGGTAAGCACAAAGTCATTCAAAAGCAAAATTTGAACGAAAAAGAGGTAAGAGGCATGGAATGTGACCATTTAAAGTCTGACACTAAAAGCTGAGGTAATTGAAATGCGATTGATCATGAAATAATGGAATTCATCAGCTAAGAAAGGAGAAGGGAAAGGCCAGAACAAAAAGGATAAAATAACCATGAAAAGCAGAGTTAGACCAACACAAGAGGTCAGCGAATGAGTTCTAATGCACTCAGAAATGAGAGCTAACAGGAGTTCAGCTTCTCTGAAGCCTTCTGAAGGGTATATTAATTCAAAACCAAGATGAAAGAGAAACCCATAATCTCAAAGTGTAGGGAAAATAATGAAATATCAATACATTTGTGGCAGGGCAGTTTAAGAGTCTGAAAATGGACAGGCCATCAGGATACAATGGAAAAAAATTATAGGGGAACAAATAGCATATGAAGAGCTGGAGAAAAGTGAGGGGGCTGTGTTCGAGAGCTTCATAAAGAAGAATGAAAAATGTTGTGGCAGGTGGGAGGCAAGACCTAGAAAAATGTAGTTTCTTTTTCTTTCCCACAGTATGAGCCTGCAAATCACAGTGAGCTCAGAGGGGCCTGACGTTCTGGCCTTAACAGGGACATTGTAATGATGTAGCTAATGGGTGGTATTGATAATATAAATTATTACCATATAAATAATTGCCCAAACAGGGACACTTTTGAGAGTAAAAAGGGATGCTATAAATCATGGCAGTCTATGACAGGCATACACAGGAATGGCCTTATGTAATTAGGAGATCTGGTCATTCACTGTGGAGAGGAGTGTACACCAGAATGATTACCATGAGGATGGTTAGTAAGGAACACAGAGAAGACCATGGAAGTGTGGGTCAAAACAAACAAAACAAATAAATGGAGGGAAGATGTGTTCTATTCTACTTTGCTCTTCTAGCACAGTGAATGCAAATGGCATCAAGCTGAAAACCTCAGCCTTGCCAGGATGGTGGGAAGGGGATGTCAACTCCTTTTCATGCTGGAGCAACTAGTTGGACCAAGTAGTACCACGGCCCAGCTAGTTGTCATGGTGATGCAGAAGGCAAAGTCGAGGTAGGCATCAACAGGTAGTGCTTGAAAGAATGAACAGGGTGGGACCCCAAAGAAAAATGAGAACAAATTAGGAGAAAGACAACCTATGGGCATGCGTTTTGGTACTGTTAATTGCCCCAAAGTTGTCTCAGGTGCTAGGATAGCCACTGGGGTGGCAGGCCAAAGCTTAGGGGAGCAGAGTTCTTCATGTGAACTTGGTTGGTGGATTTATATTTACTGGGGAAGGTGGAGTTTTCAGCTGCAGAGGAAAAAAACACAAATGCCTGTAATGACCAGGTATGTAACAAAAATAAATGAAATTGGGATGCTCTAAGTAATAGAGAGTTCTGGGCAGTGAGGAAAACTGGAAAATATATTAACATCTAAAATTTAGTCAATTTAAAGCAAAGCAGAACAAAACAAAACTATCCTAGTCAAATAAACATCCGTGATAGGTCCCTGAACCCCTCTTTGTAAGCACTAATCTTTATGTAAGTTCCTATGGTCCTTTCCCTCTTGTCAAAGTGCGAGGGTACTTGCCACTTCCTGACTCTAAAGAGTGAGGAGGGCCCACTGAGTCTGATTTGGAGAGAACCAGGGTTTCACTCCCCAGGGCTCAGACACTGTCTACAAACTCCTACAGCTCCAGGAGTTCTTCACATAGAGGAAGACTCAGGAAGTGAAGAAGACTGGTGCATCTTACGGAGTGTTTATTTATGCGACATGCTTCAAGCTCACTTATTTGGCAAATATTTGATGAGAGCTTACTATGCATGAACAATGAACCACAAGGATCGGCGTGAGCAGGGTGAATGACAACCTTATCTCATAGATCTCATCATCTGGCAGAGAAGGTGGATGTTTCACAAGTGTTTTTATTTAAAAAAAAAGTGTTATGACAGTGGCTGTACTTAGTATCGTGAAGCACAGTGCAGGGGAAGTAAGTAGGCAAGACTCTGGAAGGAGTGTCTTTTCTCTCTGTCTCTCTGATTATCTATTCAACCCTTCCTTGTTTATCTGAAATATTGACTGAAAAAGAATGAACTACAGTTTCTATGTACATTCCTCGATCTTCACGAACTCTGAAGAACAGCTATGTGGGTGCAAAAGGAAAGCGTCACCCAGCCCAGTTTCCTCAGGAAGTCCGATGGTGGCTGCCAGACCTGTCCTGATCAAGATCAGCCGGGGGCAAGTGGTGAATTCCCCGAGCTGTGTCTTTGGCCTCTCTGCTTTAAAAGTTCCTACATCCCTCCACCTCCCAAAGTTCTACCTCAGTTGTGCTATTCCCGGTTTTGTGAGGCCATCTCTGACTCTTGTTATTTAGCTGCCCACTCCCACCCTGCAGACTCCATGTGCCCTTGCTAATCTACCTTGTTCCCATTCCTGCAGAATGTTCATTTCAGCTGCATGCCAGGCAGTGTCACCAAGAAGGAACTGACACGCAATAACAGTTCTCAAAGTGAGGGTGTGGTAGACAGAACTTTAAAGATGTCTCCCTAAGATGCCTGTCCCCTGATTATTCAGTCAAGCTCTTAATTTAGGTGCTCTGAAGGGACTTCACAATTGGAATTAAGATTCTAATAACTATTGGGTTAATCCTAAAGTAGGGAGATTATCCTGGATTCCTGAGGTTGTCTCAATGTAATCAGGGAAGAAGAAGGCAAAAGAATCTAAGAGGTGTGGTGGAAGAAGGCAGAGGAAAGATGAGGCAAAAGGGGAGGGGTTTCAAGAGTGAGAAGACTTAATCTACTGACACTGGCTTTGAAAACAGGAAGAGGGGATGTAGGTGGCCTCTATGTGCTAAGAATGACCCCTGACCAATAGTCATCAAGGAAACGGGGACCTCAGTCCTACAACCACAGGGAATTGAATTCTGCCAGCGATCTGAATGTGCTTACAAGCAGATTCTTCCCAGAGTCTCTTGATAAGAGTCCAGCCTTCTGACACGTTGAGAAACCAGAAAGCAGCCAAGCCCACTGGACTTCTGACCTACAGAACTGTGAAATAACACATTTATGGGTGTTGTTTTAAAATGCCAAATTATAATTTGTACAGCAACAGCAGAAAATTAATTCAGAGGGATAGGGAGTAGATCCATAGCTCCTTAAGGGCAAACTCAGTATCTTATTCACCCTGAATGTCCTGCATCCAGCACACTTCCTCGCAGACAGTAAATCTGCAGGCATGCTTAGCAGTGAACATGCAGAAGCAGAGAGGAGGGGTTAGCCCCATGGAATCTGAAGCCTGTCTGCCTGGGATTATATTCCTCCACTAATATTTTTAGCTGTGTGATCTTAGACAAGTTCTTTAACCTCTCTGACTTAGATTCTTAATTTATAAAATGGGGATAATAATAGTACTTTAATCATAGAATTGTATGGATTAAGTTATACGTGCATAAATGTGAATGTGTGTGTGTGTGTGTGTGTGTGTGTGTGTGCATGCAATGAGCCTAGAATATAATAAGTACAATAAGTGCTAGCTATCATTTTAATATAGTGACTGTGATAATTCTCATGTTATTCCTTTGTGTCCTGACCCCTGTTTGACCCAGCATCTATTCTATTTGAGGGTGGGGCCACTGCTCCTTTGTGCACTGACACATCCTGAGCACCTAGTCAAGCACATGTATTAGGTTCTCAGTAATTACTTTTTTCATGAATAAATGAATGTATAAATAAATAATATCACTTACAAACTGCACACCCAAGCAAAATCAGCAAAGACTGATAGATGTGGAAGGTGTAGGAATTGGCCTGAATATATTTTCCTGAAGCTATTTTCTTTTTTATTTTTTTGAGAAAAAATTCTGATAAGAGCTTGTTTTCTCGTCATTTTTCTGTTCTGATAACTGTACAGCATATTAAACTGACTTCAGGTCATCTTGGTGAAGTAAGTTCACAATTTTGATGTGTCTAAACCTAGGGAACCAATAGGAAATATAAAGAGATATGAAAACACACAGGGAGCCTTGAAAACCTGATAAACACTCTTTGACTGAGACACAGATCAGAAATGTAAAATGGTTAGTGGGTAGGAGTCCTGGGCAGGCTGTTTCCTCGGGCTGGAAGCCTGTAATGGTGACAGGAGATCAGCTCCTGGACGTTAAAGAGAATTTAAAATGCTCCCCTTGAGTTGAGGCTAGAACCAGGTTTACCACTTGAACCTGAAAGATGATATTGGACACTTCTCATCTCACCTATGACTAACTTAAGAGAGGGTTTGAGAGGGAAATTTAATAGATAAATGTGTTTTTAAGGAATACTAATTGCAGCACTAAGGAAAAGGACTATCTTTTATAGCCTCCCAATCAGCAAATGAAGAAAAAGTTTGGGGGAATAGAAAGCTTTATTAAAAGATAAGGAAGGCGTTATTTAAAAAAGTAGAAGAGAAGGTTAAGCAACAAACATAAGGTTTAAGTAAAATATATCAGAAACCACATACACAGAAATGTACTGACCTCATTAATTAAAAGAAAGTAACCGTCAGACAGGTTAAAAAAAAGTGGATCATCTGGCTAAAGCTTTCTTCATGAAACTCATGCACAGAAGAGCAGAGGATGGAGCAGAGGGTGCAGGAGTAAAGAAGCATAGGGGTTGCTGTCTGGGACCTGCCCTGATTTATTCAGATCTACTCAGATCTCCATCTAGGATCAGAATTTTTTTTTTTTGTCCTAGGGAGGAAGGAAGGGAGAGGATGGCCTTGGAGATGATTCACATGCAGCTACAAGTCTACTTATGGTGTTGTGTCGTTCATATAAAAAGAAACATGATGTCAGTATGGAAAAATATGAACATCTAATGAAGCAGGATTATGAATGCCTTGGTATTTCTATTATCCTCTATTATGTGTACACTTAGGAAAATTTGTAATTCAAAATAATTAAAAGTTGAACTAACTAATAAAATGTTTCTGGTCATTTGAGGTGTTCTCAGAATTGGTTTCCTCATTTCTCAATGGTGAGTGTGTGAAGAACGGCTAAGCAGAGAAGGAGAGGATAGTGATTTGAGAAATTAAATTCTCCTGTGTCTATGTTCTTTAGTCTGAATTTTAGTAAGCATCAATGCATCCTTAGCAATTGTAGTAGCCTCTTGAGCCTCCGTTTCTTCTTTGGTAAAGTTCCTGGTATACCAAGATTGTTTTGATGTCCCTTCTGTGACACTGCTCATTCTCTGCGTATTTCACAAGGTCATTAAACAAATGCCATTGAGAGAGAGGACTCAAGTGGGAAAATATCTTTATTCCTACTCTGGCTTCCTCACCGCCTGGTCAAATGGCCTTTGGGGAGAAATCTCCTGGTCTTCCAGGAATCTTTTCTGATAGGCATGCTTCTTATCTGTTTGCTTACTTTTTAATCTCATCATTTATCTAGGGACTGGCTGACATTGGGTGTGACAAACCTACTTCCTCTTGGTCTTAAAGACTACTGATGATGAATATTTGAGGGAAGGTGTGGATGAGAAGAAATGTATCATGAATACCAAGAGACATAGTGTTGGGCTTAAGGTGGGCAACTTATTTGGAGAAGGCAGAAGCAACTGGCAATGCTAATAATCCTAACAATATATTGAATAACAGTAATAGTCATTATTGATTAATTCCTACTGTGTGCCAGAAACTTTGCAAGGAGCCTAGGATACATTATTTCATTTGATCCTCAGAACAATTCTGCATAAGATGTATTATTATCCTTAGATAAAGAGGGTAACCAAAGCATCTGCAACAACACAATGCTAGGTAAGAATTCCAGTCTTCTGAATACAGGTACGGTGAAGATGATTTTGAAGCATTTGTAAAATGATTTTCCTCTTCCTACTTTTCATTAACTTATTTTTCCACATGGATGATCCTCATATTTCTTGTCTTTGACCCAAGTGTCCATAATCAAAACAAACAGAATATGATGCTGAATGAAAATAACTTAAATGTTGCAGAAGGGTTAGAGCCACCTTTGTAGCTGGTTGTCCTGGCTGGTCCCAGGCACAGGAGTGGGACATGGAAAGTTCTGTGACAGACAATCTGAAGCACAGGGTCCCATGAGACATGGGCAGTATTGGTGATAAGCACATTAATGAATGAAAATCACTTAAAAGTAGCAACATGATTACATTTTAAAATAATGTACCTCATTCAGTCATTCAATAAATATCAATGATATTATGCGTCAATTGGTGTTCTTGGGATTTTTTGGGGAGGAACTGCTTAATACAATTCTACTCTCTGGTACCTTGTCACACATTCAGAGCATGTAATGGCCGTGGAAGGACACAGTGGTAAACTGTGAGATGTATACATTACTGTAGTAATGAGAGACCCTGTAAGGAGGAGCCAGGTTTAATTTGAATCGCAAACTAGCTGACTTTGGGTAAATAACTCAACCTGTATGATTCTTACTTTTCTCACTTGTAAAATGGGCATAAGAGCAATCACGCATCCTGAGAAGAATAAAGCGGGGGGAATTACACTCCCTGACTCCAAGCTCTACTACAAAGCCACAGTAATCAAGGCAATTTGGTACTGGTACAAGAACAGACCCATAGACCAATGGAATAGACTAGAGAACCCAGATATAAACCCAAGCATATATGGTCAATTAATATAGAATGAAGGAGCCATGGATATACAATCGGGAAATGAAAGCCTCTTAAACAACTGGTGTTGGCAAAACTGGACAGCTATATGCAAGAGAATGAAACTGGATTATTGTCTAACCCCATACACAAAAGTAAACTCAAAATGGATCAAAGACCTGAATGTAAGTCATGAAATAATAAAACTCTCAGAAGAAAACACAGGCAAAAATCTCTTGACTATAAACATGAGCAACTTTTTCCTGAACACATCTCCTCAGGCAAGGGAAACAAAAGCAAAAATGAACAAATGGGACTATATCAAGCTGAAAAGCTTCTGCACAGCAAAAGACACTATCAGCAGAACAAAAAGGCATCCTACAGTAAGGGAGAATATTTTTGTAAATAACATATCTGACAAGGGGTAACATCCAAAATATATAAAGAACTCATACTCCTCAACACCCAAAAAACAAATAACACTATTAAAAAATGGGCAGAGGATATGAACAGACAATTCTCCAAAGAAGAAATTCAGATGGCCAACAGACACATGAAAAGATGCTCCACATCACTAATTATCAGGGAAATGAAAATTAAAACCATAATGAGATATCACCTCATGCCAGTTAGGTTGGCCAACATAGAAAAGAATAGGAACAACAAATGTTGACGAGGATGTGGAGAAAGGGGAACCCTCCTACACTACTGGTGGGAATGTAAACTAGTTCAACCATTGTGGAAAGCAGTATGGAGGTTCCTCAAAAAACTAAAAATAGAAATACCATTTGACCCAGGAATTCCACTCCTAAGAATTTACCCTAAGAATGTAGTTTCCCCCCCAGTCTCAAGAAGACATAGGCACCCCTATGTTTATCGCAGCACTATTTACAATAGCCAAGAAATGGAAGCAACTTAAGTGTCCATCAGTAGATGAATGGATAAAGAAGATGTGGTACATATACACAATAGAATATTAGTCAGCCATAGGAAGAAAACAAATCCTACCACTTGCAACAACATGGATGGAGCTAGAGCGTATTATGCTCAGTGAAATAAGCCAAGCCGAAAAAGACAAGTACCAAATGATTTCACTCATCTGTTGAGTATAAGAACAAAGCAAAAACTGAAGGAACAAAACAGCAGCAGACTCAGAGAACCCAAGAATGGACTAACAGTTGCCAAAGAGAAAGGGACTGGGGGCGGGGTGGGAAGGGAGGGATAAGGGGAATAAGGGGCATTACGATTAGCACACATAATGTAGGGGGGGGCACGGGGAAGGCAGTATAGCACAGAGAAGACATGTAGTGATTCTATAGCATCTTGCTATGCTGATGGACAGTGACTGTAATGAGCTATGTAGTGGGGACTTGGTAATAGGGGGAACCTAGTAACCACAATGTTGCTCATGTAATTGTATATTAATGATACCAAATGAAAAAAAAATTAAAAAAAAAGAAATCATACAATAGTTCATACAAATTACTGATCCTATGTTCAGTGTTTTGCATCATTTCCTGACATGGAGTAAATGCTCAAAAATTAAAAGGGCAGTTTCTTTGCTGTTAGTACCTCTGCTGCTTTTACTGCTAACATCACAAACCCCAAAACCTTAATCATCCATAACTCCTTGCTCACCAATCTTAGAAAAGAAATGTTTTTTTCTTAACTAATTTGGTAGCAAAACTGACAGAACTGGTGTGAAGCTATTTATAGGACTTATCGGTCCTTAGTGTGAATATTCGTACCTAAACCCAAGGAAATAGTAATGCGTTTATTCATGGCGTTTTGTTCCAGTCCCTGTTGCAAGGATGATGTAATGTGCTGTACAGGCAAGGTGCTGTCCTTGTTCTAAATTCCAAAACAACAGCAGCAAATGGTAAACAAAGTAAAGAACTAAAACCCAGCTGGCCCCAAGGTTTTGGGAAAAGGGACTGTGGTTCAGCTCTACACATTATTGGTGCTCTAACAAGGCAACTCTATATCTTTCCTATTGCTCAGTATTGAATGCTCCAACTCAGAGGTCTAAGTCCCTGGCTTAAAGTGTAATTTCTTATCAATAGATGGTCTAAAGTTGCCTATGCAATGGAGAGCAATTATCCTTCAGACGTGTATTTTTTGAGTAAAAGCTTACTATGCATGGATTCATTTGCAATTTTGCATGCTGTGATTGCCAAGCAAACATTAAAAAATAAAGAATCGTAACAGGTTATCATCCGCTCATGTTTTGTTTATTGTGACACATTCCTTCTGTTTCAGAGTGTTTGGTGAGATAGCCAACGATTTCCTTTGTAGTTGGTACACTAACCCCAGTAGAAATATAGCAGAAAATCTGTGCTGGAGCAAGCCAAGAAAGATACAAAGAAAAACATTTCAAAGATGAGTGTTCCTGAAATCCACATTCAGGCTGAAATAGGAGAAGTATATGATTGCTCCATTTTTGCAGCTATCCCTGTTCTGCCTTGGAAGAAAAAAAATTACTACACTTGGTGGTGTCAGCCTACCTCATCCTGTTACTTTATTGTTCTAGAAATGGCTACAACTACCATGAGTTATAGGCAAGGGTATCAGAGAATACGACCAGTGTCCTAGTTTCTTCTCCTTTGATATCCATTCCTTACAGTTTCTTATTCCTTGATAGAAGCAATGACTGAATAAATGGATAAATGCTCCATAGTTCAGTAAATGAATTGGGGTATACCCTGCTATTCAGCATATATTTTAAAACAGAATTTCAGGGGAGTTATAGGTGCTTAAAGACTCTGGTGTCCTTTGTATCACCATTAGCTCTGTAAGGTGAGAAACTCAACACTTGAGAGTATCACCACATGTTCAAACCCAGGAGCTGGGCTCACATCTTGATGGAGAAGGTGATGTAGGTCATTGCAGAAACCAAGCAGAATTTTACTGTGCCTAACACAGTAAGAAAGATCATTGGGAGAGTTCAATATGATCTCTGGACTATAAACAAACCTAGTGCAGAAAGCTGTACAAAAATATGAAACACATGAATACCAGACATTTAGTGAAGCATAATGGAAAGTTTCTCTGCCTACTTTGTAGAGTTCAAATTATTTCAGAAAGAATAACAGTGTTAGGAATTTAACAATACATTCCTCCAAGAAACTATACGTGAGCAAATTTAGATACTTGTCTAACACCTGCAAAGAATGTTTATTTCTTTTTATAGAGCCACTTGGATTCTGATTGTATCCCACCTTGAATTTTTTAAACAGTTGTGTGAAACTCATACATTAGTTGCATTAATTAAATTTTCAAACTGAGAGTCAAAATAGAATTTTACCCAAATGTACACAACAGAAATGGAATTTCCTTTAATCTTTTCTTTAGAATTCAAATATGTTTTAGCAATGTTGCTAAAGGAATCAGCAAGGAAAGCAATATGCTCTGAAAACTTTGGGGTAAGCTGTAAGATAATTTAGGAAATAAAACTGTGCATTAGAGGGCCTTTCTAAATTGTTCTCTTGAAAATGTAGCAATAAAATTATTTCCCTTTAGAAGCTGATGTCTCATCTTCCTGTCCGTGGGGTCATATTATCTACCCCTGGGCAGAGCGTACGCTTCAATATATCACTGGCATTAATTAAAATGATTGTTTTTGGTCTAGTGATGCAGAGGGAGTCAATAGTTTCACAGAAAGATTGAGCACTGGAAACATTTAAGCTCCATATCCATTTCTTGGTGAATGTCACTGTGAGGTCATTTTCATACACCTCAGAAAGACGACGCTCATATACAGTGTCATTTAAAAAACCAATTCCTAGTGTTGTGAATTTTCCCGCACATTCAGAACTTCTGTAGCTGTCTAAAGGAGTGGTTCCCAGCCAGAGATATGTAGGCTCCCCAAAGTCAATTAAGATAGATTTAGGACAGGCCTGGGAAGAAAGGTAGGTTGGAGGGCGAAATGTCATTATCGAGTCTACTTTCCAGTAGGCTATGGAGCCTTTTAAACACTTTGAAGAAAAATTATTTTCTGCTCTTGCCTGCATTCTAAAAACTGGGTTTGGTATTACTGATCAGCTAATAGGCAAATTTATTATGTTTTCACCATTCTTGAAATAAAATCTTCAGAATTTGTGGCTTATGAGCTATGCATAGTAAGATGAGAAGATGAACTACTGATCTGAAACAGAGCATCTGTAAACATTATGTTTTGGGGTTTTTGTTGTGGTGGTTGTTTTTTGTTTATACCTTTGAAACTTCGACTCAATCTCTCACCTGTAGCTCTGACCTCTACTCGTTAGGCAGTCCAGTTTTGCCCTAGCACGTCTGTCTTCTAGTCTCCCGAGAAAATCATTTGATTTCTCTTCTTTATTGGCTAGTAAAGTTGTAAGAGACCCGAGGCAGCTGAGAGAGCCTGTGACACATCTCGCCAGTTTGTGAAACCATCCAGTCTGGTTTCTCTGCTGAGAAACAGATGGCACGCTCAAGGGGTAATTAAAGGAAGTTTAATCAAAAGTTTTACAAAGTTAGAGGCAGGGTTAAGGAAACCAAAGAGGGATTGTAAAGTACTCAGAAACCAGCCTGTGCCAGAAAGGGCACGGAGAAGGGGCAGTCACAGTGCAGCCCCATGGGCCTGGCAGCCCGCAGAGAAAGTGCCCTGTCACAGGGGCCATGAGGAGACATGTGCAGCCCCTGTCAACCCAGACATGATCAGCAGAGAAGCAGCCTGGGGAATACTTGCACTGCCCTACCTGCTCCACCCTCCTGTCTCCTGCTGATACCTCCCACAGGCTGAACTCAACTGGACGCGAGTGGAGGCTGCTCGGGGACTGCAGCTTGTAGAGTTCAGCTCCAGGAGCAGAGTGAATCACTGGACTGTGTTGCTGCCAGGGACAGTGGAAATTGAGGAGTTCCATTCTTGGCCTGAATACGGTGCAGTGGAAGAGAAATCCCGTGAAGTTCATGGACTGTTCTGTTGAACAAACGTACATTCGATCGAGGGTTCACCAATGATGAGCTGTGTGACTGGACAAATTACTTAATACTTTCAACTTCCTTTTTATCAGGTATGTTAAATTGGGACAACTTACTTTGTACAGTTATGGTTATTAAAATGAGATAGGTCTATTTAAATGTTGGTAGCAATGAGTGTATTTCCTCAAACACTGTACAAGGTTGAATAGTATCCCCCAAAAAGTTCATGTCCTCAGAATGTGGCTTCTATGGTCTGAAAATGGACCAAATTCATATATTGAAATTCTAACCACCAAAGGTGGATTTTTGATCAGGGTCTCTGGGAAACGATTAGGTCTGAGGATGGAGCCCTCATGAGTAAAGCACGTGCTCTTATAAAATGATTCCACAGAGCTGCCTTGCCCCTCATCCTGGGAGGCCATGATGAGTAGAGTGTGACCCAGAAGAGGGCCCCTTACTGACCATGCAAATACCCTGATCTTGGCTTTTAGCATCCAGAAGTGTGAAAGACAGTTTTCTGTTGTTTTTAACGCTTTATACCCAGTCTGTGGTATTTTGTTATAGCAGCCCCCATGGTCTAAGACAGTGACCTTATTTGGAAATATAGTCTTTTCAGATATAATTAGTCAAGTTGAAGTGACATCATACTGATTCCTATGGATCCTAGATCCAATGACTGGTGTTGTCGTAAGGAGGCCATGTGAAGATAGTGAGAGATTCAGGAGAATCCCATGTGAAGCTGGAGGCAGAGATTGGAGTGATGTGTCTGCAGACCAAGGAATGCCAAGGAATGCTAGCAACCACCAGAAGCTGGAACAGAGTACAGGAAGGATTTTTCCTGAGAGCTTCCAGAGGAAGCATGGCCCCGTGGCACCAAATTTCTAGCCTCCAGACTGTGAGAGAATAGATTTCTGCTGTGTAAAGCTGCCCACTGTGTAGCACTTTGTTATGGCAGCCTCAGAGAACTGATACATGTACTTTTTGTTCCCCACATTTTTAACATCTCAGAAATCAAGACATGTCTGGAAATAGATAACATCGTACAACGGCTGTCAACCAGGAGCATCTACAACTGCTCAAATCACCAGCATGAAACCTGGCAGAATGTGTGTCAGCAGTTTTGATAAGATACTCAAAGGCCAGTTTTTTAATTTCTAGGAAACAAAGTGTTAGGGAAACGTAGGGGAAGGGTTAAATTTGGCAAGGTCAGAGCATCCCCAAAGCTGGAGTCAAAATTAGGCTGAACTCTAATTTTGCCTGCCTCAGGAGGTGAGCATCAATGAAATTTAGTCATTTTATGCATTCTTAAGAAAGAAATGTTCTATCGCCAATCATCTTGATTGCACCGAGGGCCACCTTGTATAGCAAAATGCAAAGTCATGCGTCTTAGTCCTAAAGTGATTTGAAAAGGTGAATCTTGAACATAAGGAAGTTTTGGAAAACTTTCAACAGTTTATTTCATTGAATTTTCGCTTTAAATATTCATAGTCAGGCTGTCTGATCAGAATCCATTTCTAAGTAACTCTAAAAGAGTTATCTCAACACATATGAAATAACATTTATATAATGAACATACTATGTCGTAGGTCAATTGGTAACAGTTTATTTTATTTTTTTAGTACACCCTATGATTTATCTTATAGTTGTTAGTGTCTTAGATTTGATGTTGCAGGTATTAGTTATAAGTATTCTATCTCAAATGATTCAGATATATTTTTCTTTAATTAAAAAAAATTGTGGTAAAATACACATAACATAAAATTTGCCATTTTTAAGTGTACAGTTCAGTGGTATTAAATACTTTCATAATGTGCAACCATCAGTCACCACCATAATCTCCATAACTCTTTTTATCTAATAAGTCTGAAACTCTATACCCATCAAACAAGAGGTCCCCTTTCCACTCCCCTCCTGAGCCCCAGGCAGCCCCAGTTCTGTTTTCTATCTCTATGATTTTAACTACTCGAAGTATCTCATTTAAGCAGAATCATACAGCATTTGTCTTTTTGTGACTGGCTTAGTTTTCCTACAAAAATTCACTCTTACAGGTTGAATTTTAAAAAGTCACATTTTAAAAGCTCAAGAATCAAACTTCTCTCCACATCATAGTCATGTGAAAGGTTTCTTTTAAAAATGGTATTGATTGAGCAATGGTTTAAAAGGCCAAGTTTATACCTGACACAATATAAGCCAAGAATGTCACTTGGGAATTACTCTCCAGCACTCTCATTTCAGTAAAGAAAGTATCAGATTCTGAATACTATTTTCAGAATGTACCCCAGATTGTAATGCCTCTCTCTGGCAGGACTCAATAGGGCCATTTGCAAATTCATGGGCAGTATCCCCCATTGCTTCTTCCCTTCTGTATATAAAGAAATGGTTATGAAGAAGTTACTACTAGGTAAGTGAAATGAAGATATACATATTATTCTATTTTATCACTTTAAAGGAAGCATAAAATCTCACAAAGTCATTGTGTGCACATTTTCTGCATTTTAAGCCTACGACTTAGTCTCATAACATTGACTAGGCAATATAAATTGTTTATGACATAGTAAAAGGAAGATGGCATATATTTAAGAAAACATGTTTTAATAATTTTTAGAACTTACCTCATTAAATAGAAACTCTTCCTTTTCACACAGTGTAAAATTATGGCATTTTAAAGCTAGAGGGAATTTTAGATCATCAAGTTTGTGTTCTATTTTAGCGCCTAACCTAATAGCTTGTACCTCAAACTGTTTATCTTTATTTCTGGCATTTTGTGAACTCCATAAGGAAACATTACTCCTGTCTATATTACTTATTTTCATTCTCACAGTGCATTCTCATCACCACATCCAGGGTCTTTAAGTCAGCAATTCCAATCTCAAATACCTCTAGCAGTTAGCCAGGTGGCAGCATGAGTGGAACTGGTCAGGTGATGTCTGAGGAACACAGGATAGGGCATCTTTCTAAAAGGTATGGGAGCCAGACTTCAGTACGAGATGATGAGGCAATATCAAATCACTTCCAATGTTGTTACATCTTTTTCTTTTTCAGAGAGATCAGATATCCAGGTTTTTCATGTGAACTCCTCCCATTGAAATTGACAATGAATTAAATATTTCTGAAAACTATGTGGGATAAACAAAATTTATCTTCATGCCACTGGTTTTCAATTTCTCCTTTTTGTATTTATACCCTGAAATGTGCAGTTTCTCTTGAAATGTAGTGAAATTCCACTGTACAGACTGACTGCCGGTCGATTCGTGTGTATCAGGTAAACTGAGGGCGGTAGCTTTCTCATGGTGTTTCGGAAACCCTAGAAGTGTGACTGGAAATGAAGGCATGGCAGCTTTTACTTACTTACTCAACCAACAGGCTTGTGAAAGTGTTGTCCTTGTCCTGTTGTTTGCCTACAGCATATATTTTCCAGCCTGTCTGACTGGAGGGACAGAATAATGCTCATTTTGTAGTTTTTAATATGAAAGTCTGCAACACAGGGAGTTTTATGGTTTCAGTTTAATAAGTACTTACTCTGTATCTTCTCTGCAAAAGGCACCATAACTCTGGATTCTAGAGACAGGGTTATGAGTAAGACATGCTTTCTTTCTCAACCTGTTTCAAAATCTTTTCTATGGCAAGTTTATCTTCTCTTTGACATGCTTCTTTCTTACTCCTACTCACTTGCTGTCTGGTGATCACATCATAATGACAGCGACTTACATTTTTTGTGTAGATGCTGTTTGGAGCATTGGGCATTACCATGGGCATTCCTCACAGTGACCCTGAGATACAGGGTTTCTACTTCCTCACAGTGGCGCCAACCATTCCCATTTCATAGATGGGGAACCTGTGAGGTGAGCATAAATAGCTACCCCGGGGGGAACACAGACCTCCACCCAGAACTATCTGATTCTGTTGGCTATACTCCTCTTAATCTTCAGGCACATTTCTAGCCACGGGGGGAAGCTGTTATGTTTTATTAATACCTTATTTCCCTGGACTTAGCATAGCACCTGGAATAATGTGGGCACTTTGCACTAAAACTAGGGGAAGGAATCATGGTGTATTTGTTCTCACTCAGAGATTCTAAGTTCCTACAGTTATAGAGTCTGGAAAAACTGCTTGCCTACTACTTAAAAAAATATTTACCTCGTTGACAGGACATGATGAAAGGTCTAAGAAATTATGTAAGTCTTGCAGAACTCATTGCAATTAGAGAGGGATTCAAATATAATTAATACTAATTAAAATTTGGAAAGTGCTGAATGACTGCTACCTAGAAATTCCAATCATATGGCTGCCACTCACTCTTTGGGTTCACCAAACAGAGTGTGCCTTTGATGCTGATGGATTGACAAATCACCAGATCATTTACTGGCATTTTTAAAAAGATAACTTTGCTTGACATTAAGGACTATTATCATGTAGGTGGATAGACGAACTATCATACTAGTTCCTGGTTCTGTAAGAGGCACCATCATTCCACAGTCCTACGTATCAGATGACTCATTGTGTTCTTAACACCTTCCCCTTGGCCACCCTTTTGCAATCTGTCAGTACATCTATCAATCTCCTACAACAACTTTCAAAGTACCTAATTTCTCTCCCTCCTACAATGGAAGTGTTCAATAAATGTTTGCTGTAATTCATTATTTTGGTTGCTATTTTTATAGTCACCAAATTCATCCAAGTTCCCATCATCACTTGCATGAACTGTGGCAATCACCTCCTAAAGTTTTTCCATAGCAAAATTCACGCCCCACCACTCAATTTTTTTTTTGCACTATAGCTAGATGGTCTTTTTAAAAGGCAAATCTGATCATGTTGTGTGTTTTTCCCTTTAAAACACTCATGTAGTTGGAGGGCTACACAATCTTTAATCTCACGCCATACTCTGTACCCAAGACACATGGCTTCAGTCAGTTTTTCATGATTGTGCCTTCCTCTCTCTAGCCACAGGGCTTCTGTATGTGATTGCCCCCATTGGCATGCTCATCCCAGTTCCCCATGCCCTTATCAACTCCTATTTATCCTGATATCCCTTCCCTTGGAAACCCTCCGGAGAGACTCCGCACTAAATGCATTCCTCCCTATTACATGCTCCCCCTCTTAGAAACATGTACTCTACTTTCAAAATACTAACCATAATTGCAATTTTACATATATTTATGTGATTCTTTGATAAATGTTTCTTTCTTTCTAGACTCTGAGGTCCCTGAGGAAGGGGACTATTTATATTCAATATATATCCAATGAATTAAGAATAATGCTACTTGAATGTATCGGATTCAATACCTAATAAAAACATATTAGAGGGTAATATAACCATAGAAATATTCAGAAGTGCACATTCTCTTCTATCTGAAGGCTTATGGTTGTCAGGCTCTACACCTTGAAAGTGTTCTAAAGTATATTCTTCTAAAGGTGTTGTTCTAATGTATCTAGGTAGACCCTATGGAGTCAGCAGATTTTCATATTTAGGGTCTCCAGGAGAAATGGGGCATAACTGTGAAATCCATACATGGGACTAACAGTGTCTATAGTGTCTGCTATTTGATTCTCCTTAATCCCGGCAAGAAAGTAGACTAGCATTGTTCCATTCAAAAGAAGAGTGAATTGTGACTTATGTATCCCTAGGCAAATGAATGCATTATTCATATGTTCACAAGTTCACGTAAAGCAAAGAAAGTCTAATGAAGATTTATATCAGGATCTACTTCTTGACTTTAACATTAATTATTCCTTGAACTTATCATGCAAGGGATGTGGTGGAAACCCTATCCTCTGAGCTATTAAAACTCCATGAACAACAGGTCAGAAAGCTCCCTGGGGAGCTATCTTTCATGGAATAGGTGGGGTGGCGGTCATAGATTTGGTGATATAATTGGTCATCTATCTCCCCAATTTTTGCAAGCAGGCATAAGAAGAAAATGTGGCCAGTGGAAAAGCTTTAATCATTGCTGAATGTTCTTGTTAAGTGAATAGCTGTAAAATATGGAAAGGGATTAGCATACTTTTTAAACTCTGGTCTTTTATAGGAACTGTCTTAAAACCTCTGGCTCCCCCAAGCAGATATCTCTCTAATGTGAACTCATAAACCCAAAGCGCATTCTTCTTTGGGGTCACTTGGCCATGTGCTCTCATCCATTGCTGGAATCTTCTTGTAGTTATCCTGTATCTTCAGGGACAGCAGATTTTCATATTTAGGGTCTCCAGGAGAAATGGGGCATAACTGTCACACAGAACTGTCACACAGAAAGTATTGGGAATTTGCTGGCGGCAGTATGAATGAATGAATGGATGAATGAATGAATGATGTTACTCAGCTTCATTCCTGGGAATTACATTAACTATCAACTCTGAAAAAAAGAATCCCAAACTCTATTACAGTAAATTGTTTTCACTTTTGCACCTCTTTTTTTTTCTGATCCTGATTTTCTCTTGTATTTGCCTCTCTTTCTGTCATGCTCCCTCTCAAGTTTTCCATTCTGCTGAATTAAAGGTCAGTATTTTTTATGACATCAAACTTTATTCTGACTGAAAAAATCCAGCTGGCTTTTTGTATTCTTCTTCTAAAAACCTTTGACATAGGTTGTATTACTAAGTATTGCCACATATGTTTTCCAGTTTGGAAACCGGTGAACAGGAGATAACTTTTGATTATCTTTAAACTGGGAAGCTTAACTGTTAAACCTTGTACTGAGAGGCTGGAATACAGAAAATCTGTTTTGGGTTTGTTTTTGAAAAACCAGCCATCTATTCTCTGAGCCAGTATAAAACCTCTTTCATCTGAAAATTTCTTTACAACTTCAGTAGTGTATGAAGACTGGGCTCTCCCGAGATAGCCCACAAATGGAAATTTAAGGCATCTAAGACATAAGTTTGAGTATCTATGATAGTATATTGCAACATAATTTGTACTTTCTGAACATGGTGATAACAATGCTTTCACTTTCTTATAATCATTTTAAGATGCTCTCCTTAATATGACATATAAGGTATATTTGAAATATATCTCCTTAATAATAAAAATAATTAATAATGAAATTTTACATGAAAGCTATATAATTTAAGGATAAACATGAACTTATGATGTATTTCCCCCATTCTGCCGATGAGGAAACTGAGGCTCAATGAAATTATCAGATTACCCAAAGTCATACACTGAATAGCAGGACTCAGGTCTTTTACCCTTAAAGGCCATATTGTATGCCAACGCCTCTTCTTAACCAGTTGGAAAAGGATATTGCAATTTGACATTTGAATATTAAAAAATCATTTTTATTGCCAAATGGTGGATGAGATAGTTGAGACATTTCAGTAGCTTTAAAATGATCTTAAGAGAAGTTTAAGTAACACCTAATATATGAAATTCTCTGAGTTGTGAAACTTTTTCCACATCCATTAAAAAAAAAATAAATTGCTTTCATTTCATGGGAAGGTATGTCTGGTAAACACCTACATCTTTGCTGTGAAAAAAGCCCTATAGGACAAGTTCCCACATCTCCCATTACCAGTACTAGAACTAACTGCTGAGATGGAGGTTCCACTGAGATACACAAGTGGGTGCTTCCCTGAAATATTCGCTTATGGGCAGAGCCCACATGACATCTGAAGAGAAAGCTGTACTGATTTTTATTTTTGGGAATGTGCTGTTTGCAGACTTTTCTTCTCAACATCAATCAAAGAAGAGACAAATTTATTGCCATGATTTCTTTTCCCACACACAGTCCGTTCGTCTTTTTCATTTGATAGCTTTTTGTGTGTTGAGCCCTTCCCTTTTCATCCCTTGCTTGACTGAATTAGAAACCAATGGGGCAGGCACCTCTACAAGATGTAATTTTGTAAATTCAGATATCCTCAGAGGAAACTGCTTTTGCCTGGAACTTGTCTGCGGTTTCACGTGCTTGGTAATATCCATGCATCTTTATAGAACACAAAGCCTTTCTCTCCACAATTAGTAATAAAATGAAAACATCCACTGAGAGAGGAAAGAGAGTGACTTGTATGTCTTTAAGGAGTACGTGGCTCAGATCAGATCCCCAGCGTTTAGGAAGGAGATGGCTATACTGGTGCTTTAGAGCATCACAGAGGAAATTTCATGTGGTCCCATGCTCCTTGGGGAGAGGTGCGGTGGGGCCATCAAGGATGGGCAGAATATAAAAATGTGGGTTAGTAATTAATCTAAGATGGAGGAAACAGTTGAGAACAAAAATCATGTTTGTATGCTTTTCAGACTCTTTCTGGAAGCTTTTGATTCAAGTTTCTCATTCTAAATTATATTGTAACTCTCTCATCTCTTTCTGGATCCACAGTATCTCAGAAGCCTCTCAGAATTTATCTGAACACCCTGCTGAATCAAGGTAGTCATGAAGCAATGTCTTCTCAAGGCATTTCACCCCCAAGTACATATTTCTGTTGGAAGATTGATGACACTTTACTGCGAGACTCCCCTTGTCTTTCCTTAATGTATTTAGAATTACATAGCGCTCTTATTTCTCAGGCGCCTAGAGGTCAGCTACCATTCCCTACTGCTATTCTTTCCTTACCTATAGTCATCTGACCTGAGAATTCTTTCTGGTCCAGAGTGAAGAACCTTCTCCCGTCCAGGCTAAGGTGTCTCCTAGCACTTCACCAGTGCTCGGGGAGGGACCTCCCCAGACGCTGTCCGGCAACAATTTCACAAAGCCTTAATGATGTATAGATACATTTATATTTTAATTAGGATAAAAAGAAGTTTTAGCCAAACCCAAGATGATTCTATTTTTATTATCATTTCTATAGAATCTTCAAGAAGAGAAATAAAAAACAAACAAAAACCTTATTAAAACTTGTAAATACAATTTTATTAAAAGAGGAAAATTGTATTGACCTCTGTTAAGCCAGTTGGTGGTTTTGGAAAATTAAAAATATAATTTCCATATGATATCATACCACATTCATTTGAAAATACTAGATACATTTTCGATGAATTTTTAACACTGATTTCAGTGGCTGAGGTGTTTTCTCAGCTATCTCACCATTTTAGTTTTGGATAATACAGAGGGCACAGTTTACTTAAAGGAACATTAGGAAGAAGAGAGAGTTTAAAAGAGGGAGAACCCTTAAACATACAATTGGGACCCTGCCTCAAACCACATACCATTCTGCATGCTACACTCAATATATTCTCTCAGCTGGCTTTGGGCATTTGTGCGCTACCATGTTAAAAGAGCTGAGGTCAATGAGACACTACAGAAGGCTCCAAAATGAATTTCTCCACAAAACAACAAAGAGACAAAGTGATAAATGCCAGTTATAATATGAAGGAGTTCACTCCGGCTCCCTGTGTTCATTTTGCGTTGATTGGCTGTGGGTTGGAGGATGGCAGCTCTTCACTGTAAATCCTACTCTCTGCCCGGCTCCAGATTGTTCTCAGCCCTGGCTGGAGGCATGTGTATTGTGTCAGTACGAATCCAGTAGGCCCTGATGTGTGACCTGCCACTGGATAAGTGTAGCTTAGCCCTCTCTCACGAAGCTGGGATCAGCATGGCATAAAACTGTACTCAGCATGTTAGTCCATTTATAGAGAATTATGGTTATTTGTGGTTAGTCTATTTAAGTTCAAACTCACAGTGTTTTCTCTCTAAATTCTGGTTCTGTAATTAGCAAATTTCAGCTAGATCTTTATAACTGAATTTACCTGCTTCCAATAATTACTTATTGTTAATATCTACTTTCTTTCTGCTTTGCTTTATCTGTTAGTACATGGGAAATAGAAATTTTGCATATTTGAAACTTTTAAATAAGGAAAATCATTTTAGAACCTGCACATTTATACATTTATCTTAAATAGGTCCTATTTTGTAAGCTGTATTAGTAACATATAATCTATGCTACCCTTTAAATATGAGTTTTCAGTGAATGTTAGTAGAAATTGGCTTTGCCTAAATTATTTTTCTTGTTGACTTACAACAAAAGTAAAATCTCATCTAGAAATCATATTGACATTTCTGAGCTTCTTCACCCATGTTATTTATACTTTTTTTGGTTTACTGAGTTTTATTAAAATTAATCTTTTGATCTTTTGTTTAGCATCTTAAAGTTATTGCCCTGAAAATACGTAACCTTCACATTCCATAATTAGCTGTTACAAAATTTTGATACCCAATGGAGCAAAGTGTACCTCTGGAAAGAGATTTATTAAAGCTTAATGAATGATTTATAACTGCATTTCCTATTATAAAAAGAATGTTTTTCAGCCACCATGCCTGGGAGTATCATCTTGTTCTTTCAGCTAAGGTATTATATTTATAAGGAATTAGAAAAGTTATAATGAATATACTGGAGGTTTTTGAAATATTTTCCATCTATGACTCTTGAAGGCATTTGGAAATATCAATTATAATTTTGGTGAATCATTGTCAGTGTTTTATCTCCAATCATGCCAAGTTATGTCATCTAAAGCATGCAGATAGAATTAAATTGCTTCTTTTCTGAATTAATAGAGGGAGGAATCATATCAACAATATGAACAATGAACAATTATTTAAAATTATTTATAATTTGTCTTTGAATTCACTGTTTTTTAGGGAATGCAAAATATTTTCCATCAAAATGCAGTCAGACATGCTGTGAGTGAACTTTAGAGGCTATCATCTCATCAAATTCATAAATATATTTTATTATCTATGTGGCTAATAGGGTTACCAGGTTTAATACACACACACACACACACACACACACACAAATAGATACACAGTTAAATTTGAGTTTCAGAAAAATAACAAAATTTTAAATATAATGGGATAGTTCATTTTATGTGTCAATTTGATTGGGTCATGGGATGGTCTGGTATTTGGTTAAAGATAATTTCTGCTGTGTCTCTTAGGGTGTATCTGGAAGAGATTAGCCTTTGAATTGGCTGACTGAGTAAAGTGGATTGACCTCGCCCTGTGGGAGGGCAACATCCAATCTGTTGAGAGCCTGAATAGAATAAAAAAGATGGAGGAATGGACGATGCAGACTCTGTCTTTGAGCTGGGACACTGGTCTTGCACCTGGTGCTCCTGATTCTGGGGCTTCAGATTTGGGCTGGCATCTATACCATCAGTTCCCCGGCTCTCAGACCTTTGAATCTGCATCACCTACTTAACCTGAGTCTTCAACTTGCAGATAGCAGGTGTAATTTCTCAGCTTCCATAATCACATATCAATACCTTATTATATATCTCTATATATTATATGCCTTATAATAAATTTCACTCTCCCTGTCTCTGTCTCTCTCTGTCTCTGTCTCTCTCTATATATACATAGGTTCTGATTCTCTGGAGAACCCTGACTAATACTTATTGATCAATCATATGTCTCCAATATTGCATATGACATACTTATTCTAGCAATTATTCTTTGTTTACCTGAAGTGTATATTTAACTATGCCTCTTGTATTTAATCTCGTAACTCTAGGAAGAAATTTTAATGTGCCTCCATCTAATGGGTCCCCACTTAGATTCCAGATTTTTAGGTGAAAATATAAGAATTCAAGAAATGTAAGTATCTCTGCAAGAAAATCCACTGCGTATCAAAGAACCTCTCCCTCACTCTGGCCCTTTAGAGCAAAGGTCTTGAGCAGCCCATGCAGAAGCCCGCCCAGCAATGCTTCTGTCCTGTCAGAAAACTCATTAGAGATGATAGAAAGTAAAACAAAGTAAAACAAACAAAAATATCCCCCAAATCTCGCTTTTTAGGTGCCTCTTCTGTCCCTGTTTGAGAATTAACTGAAATTCTACCATAAAATAACCATAGAATTCACTTTGACTTTGACAATGACTGAGTTAACCAGGAAAATTCTGTCCACATGGCCAATACCCATTTCCAATTTTAAGATTAAAAGCTGAGTCTTTGACAGATGTTAGGGGAAGTTACATTATTTGGACTTAAATGATTTCATACTAATTTTAGTTTCCAGCTGCTGGTTATAGAATCTTTATAAGATTTA
Organism: Smutsia gigantea; assembly: GCA_032199065.1. Taxonomy (NCBI): domain Eukaryota; kingdom Metazoa; phylum Chordata; class Mammalia; order Pholidota; family Manidae; genus Smutsia; species Smutsia gigantea. Next base: position 40,256 of record JAVSCE010011067.1, read on the forward strand.
GACACCTCAGCTCATTACCGTGCTGTGCACCTACTATTTCTCCATGTATTATAAATGTTGCATTAATCAGAGGCACAAAAGAGAGAAAGTGGATGTCAATTCTGGGAAGGAGTGAGGTAGTAGGGCCACTTTTAAATTTAACATCTTAATTTATTGGCTACTATTTTTAAAGCACTTTCTTAAGTGTCTCCACTCTTTAAATTTTAACATGCAGGCACGTTCTAATTCTCATACTTTTCTTTTTCCTTTGCAAATATAGTGTAGACTTTTTGAAATTTCTCACTCTTAACTATCTGATGTTTATATTTAGCTGGTTGTATTACTGGATCAGGGCTCTGAAGGCAACAGTTGTAAATCTATTTTTCTTCCCTTATAAAAGCTATGAAAGGAGAAATATACTTCAAAATTTTTTTCTATGTCTGTGAAATATATTTTATCTTCTATTAATCCAGTTCTTTGTCCAGTATTCTGACTGTCCATGTCAACCATTTTGGTCATGGAAATCCCTTGGACCTTATAGGACACATACAGTTTTTAGAACACATGTTGGGTAGTCATTACAGACAAACAATAAACAAACCTAAACATGATGATATTTGTCATTGTTATTTCCTATATTAAAAGTATCCCTTTGTTATTATTAATGATCAGTATACATAATAATTTATACATCAAAATTTCATTCTTCTATTTTGCCCATGAAATTATGAACACCTCATATGAAATGTTACAACGCAACTAACCAAACAATACAGAAAAGTGGATTTCCTCTGATTGAAGTGCCCCTCACTCTTACGTTCCTTCTGTACGGATTCCTGGGAAGGTTTCAGGAACCCTCTGGAACTCCCCAAGACACATTTTGAAGTGTAATGCCCTCTATAAATATTACAGGGAACAAGAACATTCATAGAACCAAAGTTATAGAAGACAACAAGGGAAAAGGGGAGTTAGTTTACCTGTTCTATTTTCTAAATCATCTCTCCTATTTAACATTGAAACTGACATTAGATATCTCCAGACCAAGTGAAATGTTCCTGTAGTCCCCTACCTCACTCTAGATACAGCTTCCCTTCAGGTACTTACATAATGTTATTACAGTTGTCACAGATTACACATGAAAGGATGTGTGTTCTGGAATGCCATGTCTGGCACCAAAGGCCCTAACACAAGCTGGCATAGTTGATCCTAAAACCGTTGAGGGAGGAACCCAGCATTTCAAGTGGCCAAGGCTCTACTTTTCTTGAGATGGAAAGGATCAGGCACCAGGATTTTCTGGAACCTTCCCTTCCAGCTTGAATGCACATTGAGAATCAGAGGCAAGGACCTGGTGTTTTAGCCAAATAGATGAAGTTATGAATTGATCCCTAAATGACTTTGTGTTCTTTTTTGACTCAAGTTTCTCAATTTCCTTTGCTAGTGTTTCCCATAACAAACACTCCTCCAATAACAAACCAATATCATGAAGTAGTTCTGCTTCTCTTCTATCATTTTTTAAAAATTAGTTACCTCCATGAGCCATTTCACCTGAAGCCCAGGCATTATTCTCTAAAACTTCTTCCTCAACAGCTATTCTGTTTTTTTCTCAATTATACTTCTAATAATACAGACTTCAGGTTTGATTCAGTCTTGCATTTGTTCATGAATTTAGACCTCAACAGGTCTCTTTCATTTAAACTATCTGATTGAATTTCTCCTAACTCATGAGGATTTTCTTGACAAGCAGCCACAGTTTATGAGTTCATTCTACTGGCATCTTCTTCATCCACTGAACTCACCCACAAACTTCAAACTCAGTTCTCCAGGACAATGTTCTTGGCGCAGACTCCCCCACCTTACCTCCTCAGTCTGATCTGGCCTGTCTGGGATGTTCTCCCATAGCACCTCCTAGTGACCTGCCTAAACAGTAAGCCCCTGGAAGCGGGGCTAACCTCACATGACAGTTTATCCTCAGCACTTAGCGCAGGGCCTGGCACATGGGCAGCTATTAAAAAAGAGGGAAAAAAAAGAAGAAAGTTATATATATGAAGCCTCTACTATGTAGGTATACTATATGAGCCACTCATGATTCAAAGATGAGGATTGATCTCTGCCACATAATGGGAAGAAAATATATCTAAATAAATAACTATATATTAATATGATTTTAAAGACATAAATCAAATGTGATAGATTCACCGGGATGAGGGAAAGGAAAGAGTGTTTAACTGTCTGATAGCATGAAGAAAGACCTCAGAGACATGAAGGTTAAGCTAAAACCTTAAGGGTAGTGAATGTATTCGGGAGTAAGCATGCAGGGCACATTCTAGGATTTGGGACAATACATTTACCACATCGAAGACACTTTTTATTGTAAGCTACACAATTAAATTTAAAATACGAATTATCATATGTGTTGTATGAAAGACTCTGCATGTATTGGTTATATTTTTTTATTATAATTTTAATAGAATACAGTATCTCCTAATTAAATTATGTAATTAAGTGGCTGATTTAGATTGAGGATTTTGAATTGGAATGTGTTCTAAATTTGTACTTGCGGATGGAAGATGTAAGAAAAATTAAGCATCATTCTAATTGTAGGTTTAACTCAGTAGATTCATAAGCATTAGTTTCCAACTCATAAATTATCAAATATTTATGTTATTTCATCAATCATGAGATACTCTTCCTATTCTGAGACACATTTATTGCTGAAAGCAAGATGTGTCTTTCAATCAATGGTGTGTTCAAAGTTTCACCGGCAGCTTTTTTCTTTTTTGGAGGAGACTGATCCTCATGTTCCCACCAGTTATGGTCTGTAGATAAGTCGCCATGAACACTGAACCGTTGTTTCTAGGGAAAATACAGGATTAGGTTCCTGTGAGCCTCTGATCACATTTTCATTAAGAAATTAATACATACCTTGTTTTATGTGTGTTTCTGTTTAAAACCACCATATTTAATATATATATATTGATGCATTAACATGGCCAATAGTCATAAACAAATAGCCTGAACGAGCCTTATCCAACATACCTATTTTCTTGAAGGACAGTCTTAAAAATATTAGCCAGCACTTTAGTGCTATGTCTGGGAACCATTTTAAACAGAGAAATCATTGGCAAAAGCACCAAAATGCAAACAAGAGCGGCACTGAATAGACCACAGAAAGGACATTTGTTTACAGTGTGAAAGCTGAAACAGGAAGGAAGGGTATGACCTTCTTTGACTTCAGCTGGGCAGGCAATAAAAATCTCTCTATGCTCTGTGCATTTATATACCTGTGAATGACCCAGAACATGCTGCAAATATTGATTTTGGAGTTACAAATAAATTTTATCAAATAGATCAGTTTGCAAACAGATCTGTGAATAACGTGGATCAATATAAAATGACATTTCTTATAACTCAGAAAGTATATAGAATGATGTATTTTTATGATCATCCGTGTTAGTAAATAGGTTTTATAAATAGCTAAATAGGCTTTGAAATTAGGTCAGATAAAATAGTTAAAGAAAAATTAAATATATTAAAATAAGAAACTAAAATGTTTGAAAGCACTTCATTTTAAAAGTATGCAAGGGCCAAAAATTATTCAAAAGTTCTTTGTAAATGATTGCTAGAATCAGCTAGACCTACAAATATAATCAGATTAACAAAAAGGACTTAGAAACTTGATAAGGAACTAAGAATTTGAGTTGATAATTATAATAAATTGAACATTAATTTTTAAAACAAAGGAAACATCTGAATAGTTCTCCTGTTTGTAGAAGACACCCTTAAGTTTACCAAAATGATGAAAAACAATCCAGAAGGAAAATGCAATATGAACAAAGGCAAGGGGAAATAAAATGGCCTGACATCTTTAAGAAACTAAGTTCGGGGTGTATCTGGGAGAGACGTAATAGATAAGGTTGCAAAGGGAGGTAGAAGCCAGAACAAGAAGGAAATTTCATGCTAAATACTTTAAATTTCCTCAAGATCAGTGAAGAGAGATTTAAAGATTTAAAACATGTAAATCATAAGGTTAGAATTATACTTTATAGAACACAACAAAAACCGAAGATGTTGGAGGCTGGATTTGAAATGGGCCAGGAGGTGGGAAGTGACTGGCAGCAGAGATGAAATAGATTTCTTTAAAGCTCTGATCCAAGGACTTGGTGACTGACTGGACATAGGCATTGAATGAAAAGAAGTAGTGAACCGCTTGGGTGAGGCCATTCACTAAGACAGAACAAAAGAGTGAAAGAATTAATAAGAAGGACACCCCCCAACTCCCAACCTGCCCCCACCCTGCCACAAATGACTGACATAAAATCTTCTATCATTTTCTTACGAGGTCAGAGTAGGATACAGGGTGAAGCTCCAGTCTGAAGAGGCTACCAGTTGGACTAAAGGAAGTCTTCTGAAGTTTCCTAAGAACTGGCTGCCTGTGAGGAGGGGGAAGCAACTACATGAGGAACCTGAGCAAATGATCACCCCAGTGACAGAGAAGGTAAACAGCAAGCTTCCAGGACTGTAAGGAAACCTAGGATTTTCCCACCACAAATATTCAGACTGTCATGGAAGGAGATTACTTCAAGCCTGGCGTGGATGGGCAGTGGGCAAAGGGTATGTAGAACTGGGTGGACAGGTTGGTGGGGAATAGGTTACAGGGAAGGGAAACCTAAATGGCATCTATGAACCAGACTGGGATTGGAATAATAATCTTGATTTGACTGAAAAATGATCACAGTATGGCACCAAACTTTCATGAAAGCACACAGACTAAAATGTGTGCCATCATTGGAAATGTGAGTTCAAGGTTAAAAAAATACAAGTTGAAGGAAAAAATAAGTTCTTTTTTGAATTTCTGGGTTCTACAAACTGTGGAAAAGTGAAACTTAAAACTGTCACAGTGTCAGAAGAAAAGACAGGATTTCGTAATGGCACTGTTACCAGGCAGCAGGTACTATAAACAATAGATGTGAAAATATCTATCTGTCACAAAGAAATGTGACTGATTAGTAGACATTTTCAGATTCCTAGGAACAGGCAGACAATCTTCAACCCCACAAAGCGGTCGCAGATTTTAGATAGAGTGAGAACTATTGGGAGAGAGTTTTTCTCTGGAGCAGCTGTGCTCAGAGTTTCCTGAAGTCGGTGTGCACAGAGGAAGGGTGCCTGCCTCCCACCAGGGAGGTCCAGAGTGCAAGATGTTTGTGTTGGTAAGCAATCTTCTTGAAAGGGTGGGGAAGAGCTGCAGCTGCGTCGGGACCGGCCTGCCCTGCCAAAGTGTATCAGGAAAAAGAATGCTGACTGTTCCCCTGATCAGAGCTGAGACACACTGGGGATGTGAGTGAGCTGCCCTTTCATCTCAGCGCCTCTTAACTTCTTCCAAGGAGCACTGCCTGAACCCTGACAAAACAGGCTGAGGATGAGGGAAGTGGAGAAACACAGCACGCCTCCTATGCAATAGATATTATGGCCGGAAGGGCCCCAAATGGAATCCTCCTAGGAGCCCACTGCAATGCTCGCAAAAGAAAGGATCAGCTCTGAATATTTACCAGGCTCAGACAGTACAGACCCATCTTGCAATAATAAAGCCCAGGGAAGAAATAATGTATTTGTAGTGAAAGAAGGCTGGATTGAAGAACTTGCTTCAGTAAGTAAACAGGAATTTGAACCAAAGCAGTCTTACTATATTAATATAAAAGGGATAGGTTTAGATCACTAGGGAATATAGATGAACTTCTAGGTACAGGTGTTTTGAGTCAGATTATGTAGTGTGTTTGGAGCTTATATTGGATGGTGTAAGGAGGATGGATTGTCCTCTGAGGCAGATCTTCTTTCCAATAATGGCATAGTCCTTATACGTTTCATTGTATGGGCCAATTACATAACCTCATGGAGCCTTGATTGTTTTTTATTTGTAACGTGTGAATAATGCTATCAGTGTTTTGAAATGTTAGAGGTAATGTCTTCATAGAAGCTAGATCCGATTATTGCACACTTTTCCAGTTTCTGGACCTAAGACAGCTTTCCCACTCAGAACCCAGTGACTGAAAGAAAGGCCAGTACCCAGGAGAAAGGATCCTGCCAACACAATGCACCTGAATGTGGTCATGATTTCCCTAGTCCTTCCCCAAGGACAACGATTGTCACCTACATCAGTGCACTGTGGAAAGAGGAACACACAGTCACTTCAGGACCCTTGGACCTGGGATACAGTTGACATACCTGGGGACTCCAAGCATCCTCGTGGCACCTCTGTTTGAGTGGAGATGTGTGTGACACCAGTGAGTAATGAAGTCCTGACCCAGGATCAGCTCTCAGCAGGTTTACCAAGACAGAAGGGAAAGCTTGCAATAGAATTGAGGAGGAAGGTCATAATTGGATTCAGAAGCAATATGTAGTTTTAGAAGAGATGAGAGTTGATGTAAAGGGGAAAGAGGGGCCAGAAACATGGAAAGAACATTGTACATGGAACTTGCCCTTCAAGGCCTGTGTTCTGATTTGATTTTCCAGGCAATAGAGTCATGAAAGGATTTTAACAAAGGAAGGGATGTGAAATATTACAGACCTGAAAGGTCACGCTGGCACTGTTATGAAAGGATCATCAGGGCCAAGGCCAATGACAGGGAAAACATTTGGATGGCCAGTACACAGTACTGGAGAGAAATAAGGAGAGCCTGAGGCAAGGATCATGGATGCTAGTGGGGAGATTCAGATTTGAAGATAGTATTTGGTGACCAATTAGGCATACAGGAGAGAAAGAAGTGAGAGATGATTTCTAGTGTCTGACTTGGGTAGCTGGGTAAATGGAGGTGCCATTAACTAACAACAGAAACAGAGATTGGGAGAAACCTGACAGGGAATGGAGTTCAGGTTTGGACATATTCATTTGGGGACGACCAGGAGACACTGGGGCGATACCATGCCCTAAGGAGGTGAATATATAAACATACAGCTTTTGAATTCAGTGCAGAAAATCACTATATCCTAACCTGAATTAGGTCTCCCTGCAGTTTGCCCTGAAATCATATCATATTTATATGGCCCTTTTCACAAGAGCTATGAAATAGTTATTTGTGAAATTTTACTTTAAATGTCTGTTTTTTTTTCCCTACTTGACTATGTATATAGGTCAAAGGAAATAGGGATTCTATATCCTTTGTACAAATTTGTATTTCCAGAATCTGGCAGAGTGCTTGCAACATAACATTCAGTAAATGTAACTGAGACTATTTATTTTATTCATTACTAAAATTTATATGCTGCTTGCTTTGTGCCAAGCATTGTTTTAGGCACTTTATAAATATTAACTAAATTATTGAATGGGGAAGAGAGTAAGCAAGGAGTCGACTGGAGTGTCATAGACCAACTGCCAAGAACTTTCTGAGGATGCTATTCAGAATGATGAGGACAAATGGAATTTTATAGACAATATAGCGCAGCAGAGGGTGGCAGACCCAAGAGCTGAAAGCCTGGGATCAAATGCCACCTTTGCCCCTCAATAACTGTGTGAGTTGGACAGTCATTTCATCTTTCTGATCACTTAATGATATCCTTTTTGTCATCGAGACTATGGGGATAATAATAGTACTTACTATTGGTTGGTTACGGGGATTCAGTGATTTCATGTATGTAAAGCACTCAGAACGAAGTCTGGCATGGAATAGACCTTAAAAATCTTGCTATTTCGTGCATTCCATCAGTTCTCTTGCTTCTCTACCCCATCCACCCCTCACCCTGGCCGCTTTCCTTCTTGCTCAGATCTGTCTTGAAAATAGGCCACTGACTTTTGGCCATTAGACACAGCCTAAAAATTAATTTTACCTCTGAGCATATCTCTAGTCACATGTCTCATTTATCTTCTAGTGACCTGAGTGGATTTCAAACCCTTAGGTTTATATCAGTCCATCCGATGCTCTTCTAATTGAAATTATACTGTTGCTGCTTATAAGCAGAAAGTAATTACTTCAACTGGCATTTGGACATGACTATAGGCTACTTCATTAAAAATTGCATGACCCTTTCAATGACTATATCCCCTTTTTTTTTAACACTTGCAATGAAGAGCAGATTAGCATATGTCTTCTCAATGCACAGCAGAGAATGGCCCCATCTCTGAGGTCTTTTTTGTATATTCCATCCTGTTACTTCAGTTCAAGGTATTGCTATATCATGATTTGGGAACCCAGAGAAGTGACTTTACAAAGAAATGTAATTAATTGCTTGAATCATTTACAATAGAACTTCAAGAAAATATAGAAGACAACATAATTTGGGTAGAGGTAGTCTTGGTAAGCATAATAAAAAAAACAAAAATGTTAGGGGAAATATTTATATGTTTGGCAAAATAAAAGTTCAAAATGTATTAAAATAAAAACAAAAAGAGGAATGACAAAACATATTTTAGTTTCATGCCAAAAAGTTATTCTAAATATAGGAGGAACTCATAAAAAGTAAGGAAAAGATTAAAAACCTCATAAACAAAGATATATATAAAGGAACAGGCAATTAACACACACATGAAAGAAGTCAAGTGACCAATAAATATAAGTTAATTCCACTGCCAAGATAAACAAAATGATTATGGTCTCCTTTTTTTCTATATTATATTATAAATATTAAAAAATGATTTCTAGAGGCATCTTGAATGTTCATAAATAAGATGCTGTTAAATTATGTACATACCTATCATGAAATACTTTAGAGCATAAAAAGATTAAAATACTGTGCAACATTAATAAAAACTCATTAAAAGAATTAGCCACATCTATATGCTGGTATAGAAAGATAGGTAACATATATTATTAAGAAGAAACTTTGAGAATAGGAGATAACATGCTTACTTTTGGTAAGAGGAGCATACTCAAATGCATTGCCCACATATATAATACTATGTATCTGTACATATGTATATATACATAGGTGTGCATCTATACACACATACACAAATTCACATCTGTGTATATATAAATATATGCATGCATTGACATGGAAAATTACTGGATAGATGCTAAAGAAATTTTGACAGTGGTTGCAGAATGGGGATATGAAATGGGTGGAAGTCTCACTAAGTCCATTATTTTCTTTTAAGTCAAGCTAATGTGTATTTGCAAAAAAAAATACTTGTAAGTAATATTTTTAATGCAGAGAGATAAGCACTTTCATGTTTCCTTGCTGTGCACTGCAAGTTTTCTGTTGGGTGATTTTATGATGTGTATCTAAAGCTTTTAAATGTACTTATGCTTTAAACTAGAAAAACCTCTTCTGGATACTTAAAGTAAGAAGCTATCAGCAAAAGAAAATCTATAAGGAGTTTGGATTTAATATTCTTTATGGTACTGGAAACCTGGGAGCAATCAAAATGTCTAACCCTAGAATGTTACTTAAAGATTTATGAAATGATATAAAGTACTATGCAGTCAGTAAAAATAATATAAAAAGTCTTCAAAAAAGTCTTATACTCTGGAATGTTCTTTGAGATGCAATGTTTACAAAGTAAATATAATTCAGGACCCAATATGTTTTCACAATGTTAAAAAATATGTTAAACAATAGAAAGATTGGAGGTATGTGTATGAAGTGCTATGTTGTTTACCCATGGTTAATTACATTATCAATAGTTTATATGTTTTTCAGGATATTCCAAATCTGTTCTAAAGAAATGGTGTATTTTATCATTAAAAAATTGTATTTTATTACAACAGAACACACTACTTTTAGAAATTAAAAAAAACAGATAATCAATCAGAGGTATTAATGTTTATTAATTTTATATATGCTTTTATAGATATTTTTATTACTATAATTTTGTAAGGGAAAGATTATGCTATATATAGTTTTACAATGTCCTTTTTATATGAATCAACATCTCATGAACATATATTCATGTTCATATATATTCATATATATTCATTTATAACATAAGATATAATGAAGCATTATTTCATTATGTGGATTACTTTATTTTATTTGTAACTATGACATAATGTTTGCAAATATTTATTATTATAATAATACTACCATACAATGCCTGTAGCTAAATCCTTTCACAAATCACTGATTATTTTCCAATAGTATGTATCATGCTAAGACTTTTGATTGATACTAGCAGATCGAATTAGAGTTCATAGCAATTTATAAACCCATGTGACAGTTTTGTTCTTTACCAAATAAGAGTTTTATAATCAAAGAAAACATATTATTTTGTTTTCCAATGGTCAACCCATCATCAAATCAGCTGCTCAATCAAGTCTTTCTTTATAGTAATCCAATTTACTCCTCTAATGTCTATTTGTAAAATACATAGTATACATTCAACTGGGAGCTACAATTTCAAAGATAAGTGTTAATAGCTCTTCTTCTTAAAAAGTTTAGACTAATATAGAGAGACAGATATTCAATAATTATACTTTTTTTTGAGGCTACACAATGGCTAGGGAAAGAATACTAACATATTAAAAACATACAACTGGTTATAAGTCTTTAAAAATATACCACACAGTTTGGGTATATGTCAATTTTTGAGCTGAGAGATTTAGAGAGAAAAAGAATAAGAGAGAGAGAAAACTATATCAAAAGAATGGGTTCACGATATGAGACGTTATTTTGGCAATAATCTAAGATAAACGAAGTCAGTGCAGAGTTTTCCCCTTCATGAAGCTCAGTGTGTCTACATGTTGACTGCAGATGTCAGAGGACATTTTAGTGAGCATGTTTAATAGCATTATGGTATGAGCATCTACTGTGGACCTTTTTGCACTAAATATGATACTCAAGAAACTACAAATAGATATTTTTATTATTATATCAGTCTAATGTATATAACCTCATATAAAGCATTTATGTATTTTAAAACAATACTTAGGAAATCTTCACTTCCTCTAATAAACAGTTACACAACTTACTAAAATTTTAATTTACTATAAAATTTTTACTTCATGGTGTAAGTTGCTGCAAGGCTTTATGGAATTAGTGTGAATTTAGTAAGTGCATTGATACATGATTCAGTTTGCAAAACCTAACTGAAAATAATTGGATTTATTCTTCATATTCCAGTAGCAGGGATAAATTGATGAGACAAGTTAGTACTGAAATGAGAAAAAATATCGACCAATCGTTAGGTCAAAAGAAAAAAAAAATCCTTGATAGTCACCTGGTCAATGGTCCTAATTAAATAGTCCACGTTACTATGTACAATACTTTAAAACATCACTCTAGGCATTTTAGGTTTTTTTTTTAATGCATTGCCTCTTGGAATGGTATTGGAAAAGAGTATTGAAAAATTTCATTTATACCTCATTTGAGGGTGTGTTAATGATGTTGAGAAATAACATCATTAGGAAATTGTTAAAGATATATTTCCCTCATTGATGTAATCGTTAAAGACTATTTTGGTTTTGGTGTTTATTTCAGTGAAATTACTTTCTGGAATCAAGAAATATGAGCATTATTTATAAACCAGTATATTCTATTCACAAGAATTCCAACTTCCTGGGAAGAGGAAGAAGAAAATGACACATGTTGATGGGTTTGCTGTAAAATTTAAAAATCTTTTAGGGATGTGATGAGTGGTATCACTTTTCCAATCTACTTTGGCTTTTTGTGTCCCTGGAGGTCAGCATGGACAAAAGAGACTAATCAGCAGAGGTCAGAACATGATAGCTGACTCAGCTGGAGGACAGCAGGTCTTGGCTCCAGGCACAGGGTTTTGGCAATGAACAGGCAGGACCTGAGCCAAGACAGCCAAAGATGTAGGGAGTGTTACATGTTTAATAAGGAAATCTAAATGCTGACCAAAATCAAAGTTGATATGTCCTCAAAGGCTCTGGGAAATGGGGCAGGAGATGGAGAAAGCAGAGGTGGTGGACATAGTACTTTCGGGTCCATGTGCTCCTAGTGTGAGTTCCAGCTTCAAAACCATCTCCATCCCCAGCCTGGAAAAGAGTCCTGAGTATTCCTCCCGAAAGACCCTGCTTAGGATGAACTGATGAATTCAGGTACTGGCATGTGAAGAAATGATAAAGGAAGATACAACATTAAAAAAAAATGTACTTTTGAGAGATTTTTCAAAAAGGAACAATTAATTTTTGAAAACATATAGAGACAAATTAGAGCAAGGACATTTTTATTTGATGTCGGGTGGATATGGAACAGTTTCCAAGAATTTTCTGGATTAAGGTTCAGCGAGCAATCCTGAATCTATACAAACCTAAGCAAAATATAAACATTCTGCATAATTTTTTTGAAAAAAGTAAGTGATCTCAATTGTGGACAATTTATGCTTTTCTTCATAAACACAGCACGAGAATGCTGCTTTGGGTAATCTGTTGCTAATTTTTTACATTTAAGCATGTGCAAATCAACTGACCTAGTGTTGTTTGAAAATGGGTATTCTTGGCTTAGTAAAAGCCTTTACCAAATCAAAAACAGTGGCATGAATATGTGAACACTCAACAGACCTAGAGAATGGTCCAAGTCATAAGATTATCCACAAAGCACATTTTATACATGAATTTTCCTAGAAATTCTACAATGGTTGAAAAATGCTCTGCATCCTGTCCCCATTTTTTTTGACAAATGTTAAGAAATATTTATTCAAAACATCAACCAAACCTTAGCTTCAGAGATGATGAAAACATTTTAGTTTTTTTATTATCTAATTTGTTGGACTTTGGTTTATATGCTCTAATCACAGACTTTTTCAAGTGGTAGACTTGCTAAAGGTCAATATAAAAGTTATATCCACCTACCTCAGATTCCAGAGTTCTAGAAGTTTGCTTCTTTGGTTACTTTACTCATTTTAAAAAGTGTGTATATTTACAGCATGATAGTATTTTGAATTTATTTGATCCATTTTTATGATGTCATTCTCCATTAGAAAGCTCCACTAAAGCAAGGATCTAATATATCTGTAACCCAACACCTAACAAGTGCTCAATGATAAAGAAATTGTAACCAATTGGATGAGAGTTGTGCAGAAAAGCAGGGGATAGAGAATGGTTCATGAAACAGGTAGATGATGACACATTAGTTTAGATAGGAAATACTGATGCTGGGGTTCTCGTTCATGGAGCCAAAGAATGAACTTCACAAACACTCAAGGTAGAAGAGCAAGGTAGAAGCTTTTATTTAGAGATGAAGTGAGAGGACAGAGCTCCTGTTTCACCCCAAGAGGGGACAAGAGAGTTCGTGTTGGTGCGTTGTGTAGGGGTTTTATGAACGGTTGAGGATTTTCAGGAATGGGGTAAAGGGCTAGGGGTGCAGACTTATTGTAAGACTGCCAGCCCTGCCTCCAAGGTGGGCTGGTTTGTTGTCTGCTTGGGCTGTTTATAGTCGGGATTGCTTACCAAATTAGTCTTTTGCCTAGGTTGTAGATTACTTGATTAGGATTACAGAATGAAAAACAGCACATAGGTACAGTTAAAAATAAGCTAGGCCTTTTAGCAGGCTAAGGCAAATTTTATAGTGTCATGATCTAATTGATACAGTGAAGTCACGGGTTATGCTGAGATACTCTTCTTTATTTGCAGAACGCTCAAACATTCCAGGCCAAGTTGCTCCGGGCCTTTTGAGATTTAACTGATCTCACTGAAGATGTCTATATTCCTAGTGTGACTCTGACTTTGCATAATGCTTAACACAGAGCTGTGATAGGGACTTCTTTGCAGATTGTTATATTGCTTTGACTGTAATTATCTTGCTTTGCTTTTTTTCTGCATGCCCTCGCCCTACTCTGTCTAAGCCGATGGTCCCTGTCTCAATACCAGACAAGACATAGATTGTGGAAAGAAAATAATTTATTTGAGACCCTGATGAGTTTAAGGTGTCTGCAGGACGTTTGGGAGAGTCTGCACATATATTTTTGAAGTTCACGAGTGTAGACAAGAAGTAGAAGATAATGGTGTCCTGAAGTTAGAGAAAGATTGGGTGACTCATGTTAAAATGGTACAGAGGGGAAGCCTTGGCATTTAAAAATTAAGAAATCATAGCTTTTGAAAGAGCAATTCCAAAGAGTGGTGTGGCCGTGAACCCAATTTTAATAGGTTGAGGAATGACTGGGGTATTATGAGTTGAGCAAGAGAGTTTACAGTACTATTTCCAGAAGATTGATGGGAAATAAGAGGAAGATGGTCAGGTGACAGTGCTCTTTCAATGGGTATAATTGATGGAAAAATGCAGTTTTTTCAAATCACAAGCTTGTGCCTTTGAGGAAGCAGTTTTGAAAATAAATTTTAGTGTAGTGGTCTTACTGTGAAATTCCCTTGCGATTTGCAAATATCTAGAGCCACATTTAGAAATGTATTATGTAAATTATACAACCACAACCTTTGGAGGACAGCTTTTATAAAACAAATCAGATCTCTATATTCTCATGCAAAGAGATTAGAGCTAGCTTACTGAACATTAAAGGCTACACAATAAAAAAGAAAGTCAAACAACAATCTTGGGATAAAAACAACTTGATTAAACTCTTGTCAAAATGAGATTTCACATCTTTATGAATTTCTCATGATGTTATTTCCAACCAGCCATTTTCTTTTGAGGCTAAGATCCACTCTAGTTTTCTACATTTTTGTACTTTTTCCAGCTAGGCTACTGATGGTCCTTCAAAACTTTCAAGGAGGCAAACAAAATTAAAGCAAAAGCTGACAAGTTTTCTGGTATGCATTTGCAAGAAGCAAATGGGTGCCATCTGTGAGAAGATTTCATTTGCTGCCTAATTAATTCACCCATGTTACCTGATATACCAATGCAAAGCTCATAGATACAACTGGAAAAGGGAACAGATGGTGTCTTTCAGTTACCTATTGACTACTGTGGCCTTCTTGCTAATTAGTCTAAATAAAACACCCATTATTTAATCTTAAACACAATTTCAACTGGATAAGGTTTTGAGGTGTCATTAAGAAACTGTTTTCCTTTGTTGACATTTGCATAAGTCATCCTGGTGTTTATGCTGAGTTATAATAACTCAAAGATTTGCAGAAACATCCACATCAATCAAAGGTTTTCTTCCTCAAATTCACCAGAAGGTAAGTGGATACTCAAACTTTTAATATCAAACTGTAATACAATGACAACTGTATTAGATTGAGTCTGATTTTTTTAATTAATAAAGGGAACCAAAAAGACAATAAAACATATACTCTTCGTTAGATATCCAAGCAATATTTACCAGCTAAAACTAAGATCATGTACCCAGAAGTTAGATATTTGAGATGTCAGTTCCTAATTTGCCTTAATAATATATTAACAAATGTTGGCTTCTCCTTTAAAGTTCCTGAATCTATGGGTTTCTAAAATATCCTTAATTGATTTTTACCTTTACATTTCAAAGTTTTTCTTTTGTATTGCTTCAATAACACTGTCAAGCCAATCTTCTTGTTCCTCACTATCTTCATTTTTAGGAATTTAGGAATTACGGCTCCTGGATTTTGGAACAGCTACTTCTGCTTGAAAACAATTTCGCAGTATTTTTAATAAGTTATTAAGGGAGATACATCCAGTCGAGAATGCTTAGGAATTATGTAAGAGTTAGTTTCATTTCATATAGCTGGGAAAAATAACTAATGATTATGAGTTACTACAGAAAACAAACTTAATTTAACTCCAAGTAGGTATAATTTTTTTTTACTCTCATGAAGTCATTACCTTAATAGGGAGGTGCTTCTATCTTAAAAAAAAATATATATATATATAGATAGATAGATAGATAGATAAAAGCATCTTAACAGTAAACAATTTGGGTTTCTTCCAGCAATGTAAGATGATTTTATATCCTTGGCCCAGGAGGTTCTCCAGTAAGTTCAGGCAATTTAAAAAGTAACATTTTTTCCTTGGGAAGTAGCTCATTGGTGAAGAATTGATTCATAGAAGTTCCATTTTTCTTTACAGTTCAATTACAGCACTTATCACACTGAATTGCTATTCATTTTTCTTTCTTTTTTTAACATGACTCTTCACAAGTCAGAGAGGTTGGTCCCGGAAGTCAGAGACCATGCCCAATTTATTTTGCCCCAGCACCAACAGATAGATGCACTTGGCACCTTGCTGGGAATCAATTAACTGTTGTCTGAGTGAATGAATGATCAAACTTTACCTGAAAGAGTTAATGACAGGATGTAAATCAGTCTCAAAGTACATTTTACTGAGGAAAAGAATAATGAGTTGATTATTCTGAGAACATGAGGAAATATGTTCACCAAATCATTTTCTCTTAAAAAAAAAAAGGAGAAAACCAAAGAGTCATTCAACTTCAGGTCAAACTGTGTCACTCTTTTTCTTCTCCTCTGGTTTGTGCTTCAGGGATGTAACAGACCTTAAGCCAACTCTTTGTAAAGTATTTAGCTTGGAGGGCCTGCTGGTTCCTTAGGGCAGTGAGATGCAGCTGAGAGGAAGCATGCCATTAGCTCCCTCCATCTTGAGTTATACTGACATGGGCCTGGGGTTCTCATCTTCCCTACCTACCACTTTGCATCCCAGCTTGAACAAATGTCAAGGCCCTTATTCTCTTCAACCTAAAATATTTTCTTCTTCTTTCTGACTGCAGATTAATACATATCTGATATCTAGACCTAGAACAAGATCTAGAAACTACTGTTTCCATACCTGAGAATATTTGAGACAACAAAATATCTGAGAAAGATGATACCCTGGCTATAGCTGTTGCCTAGTTTAATCATTCTCCCAAATTTACCTCTAATACCACTGACGAATAATAACCTAAACTCTGCTTAAATCTGTCAATCAGGGAGGATTTTGCCACCCTAAAAAAATCCATTCTAGGGCAATCCAGCATTTTGTTGCATTTGTCCTAACACTAACATTCGTCCAAAATACATTACTCTCTAACTTGTCTGTGAAATGTTCTCGAGATTACACCATAGATTCAAAGATAGGCTACCCACATCTGAGTAAGACTTTCTGATAACTCAAGTTATCTGGCATACTCAGAGAGAGGAAAATAGCATGGCTTCAAAAGGATCCTTTATGCAGAAAGGAAATGAGAAGCACTTAAGAGACTTAAAGAATTGGCAGGAGAAAGAATCCTGAAAATCTTAGTCACACTGTGGTTAAGGAAACTCAGAGTAGTAGTGCGTTTAGGACATACAAATGTATGTGAAATTTAAATTTTCCTGTAAGCAAACAAAACTGCATTGCAAACATGGCACAAAGTTTGTTAATGATAAAAGCTAAATATTAGACCACAAACAGAAAACTAGGACAATTTTAATAAAATTTTAAAAAATACTGCTAGGGATAAAAAACCCCACATACTCTGACAGTATTTGACTGGTAAATGAAAGAATGAATAAATGAATTAGTGTATGAATAAGTGATGGATGAAATACTGGATGCAGGAATAGATATAGAAGCAAGAGAATTTTAGGCTGAGACAAAATCAAAGGTAGGTTAGTCACTTATAAAATGCCTACTTATAATGCTGTAAACTAATAACTTTGTATATTATGCAGTATTTATGTCAGGTTGGCTTTTTAATAAATTATATTAAATTATAAGATGAAATTTTAATTGCGGTGCTGCGTTTATCCATGTGTGTGTACGTGTGTGTAGAAAAAGATTTGTGACAATTTAATCCTTGCAATCAGTTAAAGTACATAACTCCTATAGGTAGAGTCAGTTTAAGCTACTTTTGGATAGCAACTTACTGACTGAACATTTAATAGAACGAGATCAATTAGCTAAAACCCCAAAATACAAATAGTAACTGCATTTATTTAGCATGTGCTATGTATTCATTTTGTGAAAGTTTGTATGCATCGCCTCTTCAACTTGCATAATCTTCACAGCAACTCTATCAAACAGGAATTATTGTTCACAATGTTCCTAATATTAAAACTGAGATACAAAGAAGTTGAGTAATGGAGTTGCTTACCCTAGGTCACAGTTAGTAAGTACAGCTGGGGCCCAAATCCCAGCAGCCTGATTGTGGAGCAATGACTTAACAAATACAATATCATGGTGGTATCACATCTTTGCAAGGGAATCAGGTACATCCCTTGGGATGTGTATGTATTTTTACTTTCTACTCTTTTTACTGTAACATTTAATACAGTACAGTAGGGTTAAGAAAATGTAGATAATCTAGAAATATAGATAACCCAAAGGGAAAGGTAAATAATAAAATGCATCTATGCATATTTTTCAGATTTTTTTAAGCAACTGTTTCAAGTATTGGTAGCTTCCTACTTGAGGAAGCACAAGATGCCATAAAGCCTGGAGTTCAGAGCTGTGAGTGAACAGTCCAGTGTACTTACCAGTCAGGAACCTTCTGTCTTCATTTGTCAAATCTAGGAATGGTTGACCCTCTGTGTGTGTAGTGAGACCTGCCCATGTCACTGAGACTTCAGGGTGAGTACTTTCTAGCTGAACCTGTGTAAATTCTAAAAAGCCATTGGGACTGGGTCATCGAAAAACTCAAGACTGTCAAAAAAATAAAGGGTTGAGGAAATCTAGCATTGAATGGTTCAGTGTCTACTAATTCTGGAGAATTTTCCTTTTTTTAAACTTAAAGTAGCATTGATATACAATCTCATGAAGGTTTCACATGAACAACATTGTGGTTTCAGTATTCAACCATATAATCAAGACCTCACCCCCTTATTGCAGTCACTATCTATCAGTGTAGTAGAGAACTACTCCCATAAGAAGTGGTTTTCACTTGAAAAAATAAACTGAGTATTCCAATTAAATTGAGGAAAATAAAATTCCCAATTAAAAGCAAATCTGGTAAATGTCTGGCAGGTGTAAAGGGCTCAATAAATATTAATTTTACTGGATTATAAAACAGAAATGTCTCAACCTCATCCCGAGGTGGTAGAGTGATGTCTGAAAAAATGAAAGAATTTTTATCCTTCAGATTCCATAATTTTCCTATTGTACGATATTATCAATGAGAAAAAATAATTGGTTTATTAACATGCTTTGCGGGAAAACTTTTAATAATTAAATATAGATAATTCACTTTAAAATGTTAAACTTCGAAAACACATGCATCTTAGAACTGAGCATATAGAGAAAATCATCTCTGAGTATTCAAGAAAGCAAAGAAGAAAAAGATAGATAAGACATGCTCCAGGCCCTTAATATTATAAATCCTTGAGTAACTGAAAACACTATGCAACTATGGTGACTGTTTCACCTGGTTCTTAAAAAAAAATCAGTTTGTGAAAAATAAGAATTTGTGTCCATCTGAAGCCCAATAAAAAATTGCAGATCTGTAGTTTCATTTGCAAAGGATGTTCAAAAGAGATATATGGAAACATATTGTTAGCCCAAAATTGTAAAATCCATCTTCCATTTAGGTGCATAGCTTATTAAACTTTTGGATGATTAAGCCAAGAAGGAATTAGAAACAGCAGTTTTCTTCTGTTTCTGTAACAAATCCCCAACAGTTTTATAGCCTGTCTGAAGCAAAGGCTTACAAACTAGTTTATCTGAACATTTTAGTTTCCCTGTCTGTCCATTTATATATAGTCTAGCAAATATTCATCTTCATCATTGCTGAAGATAAACTATTGGTATCTGCATCTTATTCTTCATAAGAAATCCAAGGTATTGCTACAAATTAAAGGAAAAAAGAGGAGTTAAGTTGATAACGGTTCGTTAGATACTATGGAGCGTATACAGCTAAACCATTAACAAGCAAATGGAATAGAAACAAATCGATAACAGAACCTATAAAGCATAAAAAGGCAGGGCATTAGAGTTTAAAGAATGTTCTTGTCATGGTGTTACTGGAATCTACTACAAATATGTGCCCTAGGGAGTAGTCAATTTACTTTTATTGCTGTTGTTATGGGTTGACTACTCTAGGAAAAGTATTCGGAGAACTCTAAAGGAGAGAGCCATTTGGAGCCAAGTCTCCAGTCAGTTGGTGAGGATTATTATAAGGTGGGATGCAGAAATCCAAGCAGTTGCCAAGAAAGATGCCACACAATTTCAGGAAACCTTAGGGAATTCCCAGAGCTTTTTGAATGACTTCCCGTAATGTTTTCCTTCATCTGAAGACTTCTAAACATTTCCAAGGATTTATGCCATACATCTTAGCCCTCAATGAAATGGAAGTGGATTCTGGTTAAAGAATGTATTAATTCCATAAGACCACACTAAGATGAGGTGAGTTTTTAAGCAGACTTACCTAATCAGATAGTGTAACAAGCAAGGAAATAACATAGGCTACAATTCTTACTCTTGCACCCTACTCATGGCTTCTCTCACCATCAACCTATTTTTTTCTCTTGTATTTTTTTTCCCCCTATATAAGCAATTCAGCTGGTTGGGAGTCTACTGAGTAAAAAAACCCGTATTTTCCCTTTTAAGCAGTTTAAGTTCCTGGTAGTCCTCTCAGGACAGTGGTAAGTTTTCATTAAGCTTTAACAAAGGGTTTATGAAAGCAAGAATTCATGCTGGGTTCTGTTCATACTGCTCCTCTGATTCATAATGCCAACTGCATCTGCCTTTGATACTCAAATAGAATACCACTGACTGGGTGGCTTAAAGAACAGAAACTTATTTCCTTACAGTTCTGGAGACTAGAAGTTCAAGGTAAAGGTGCCATCAGGTTGGTCACTGAGGAGAAGTCTCCTCCTGGCTTGTAGACAGCCCTCTGCTCGCTGTGTGCTCATGTGGCCTATTCTCTGTGTGTGCATACAGAGTGACACCTCTGGTGTCTCTTTCTCCTCTTGTAAGGACACAAGTCCTGTCAGATTAGGACCCCATCCTTATAACCTCATTTAACTTTATTGCCTCCATAAAGTCCCTATCTCCAAAGACAGACATAATAGGGGTGACGGCTTCCGCGTGAATTCTGAGAGGGCACAGTTCAGTCCATAACACAGGGTCTATCACCTTAGCCAATTCGGCAAAACATTTTTTTCCTAAACTTGGTTCTGAGAACTGAGGAAATTTGTGTCATCCTGTCTTAAATGTTTTACCAGGAAATTCTTGCCCAGGAAGATAAAGCTGTACACTGACAAATAACTCCATTGCTTCAGGAAATTCTTGCAAACTAAATTACTGGGTAAATGAACAGCTTGGTCACCTGGTCAAAGAGCTCCCTTGTCAGATAATGGTTTGTCTATTGATAATTATTCAAAATCTTCACCTCACTGTGCTAATTTCAAATTATTGAATCATGACGTTTGCCTGATTCTAACCAGTTTCCCTCTTTGGGTGAATTGCCTTTAAGCCTTGTAGCCCAAGCAAAAAACCTTCAGTATATCCTTCCCTAAATTCCCCCTTCTTTATCTCTAGACACTGTCTTTCTTGCTGCTGTGAATTTCAACTTTTGCTTTCCTTGATTCACAGGTGACTTAATCCTTTTGGGCTGCTGTAATAAAATAAAAACCACAGACTAGGTACAAAGTGTTACAAACAACAGAAATATATGTATCACAGTTCTGGAGGCTGGACATCCAAGATCAGGATGCCAGCATAATCAGCTGCAGGCCCTTGTCTGGGTCAAGCACTTCTCATATCCTCACGTGATAGAAGAGGGAATAGGGAGCTCTTTGGGGTCTCTTTTATAAGGGCATTAACCCCATGCACTGGGGCTCCATCTTCATGACCTAATTTCCTCCCAAAGGCTCCACCTCCTAAACCACCACACTGAGCATTAGGATTCCAACACGCAAATTTTAGGAGGACACAAACTGTCAGACATTAGCAACAGGTTTCCTTGGTGGTCTTTGTGGGGAGCTGACAGTCAACATTTCATAGTTGCTACAGGGACATTGGAATGATCAGTTTCCAATGTAGTGGAATCCTCTCATGCCACTTAGGTAAAAGTGTTCCTCCTGAATGGGCCAACACTTCTAAATGAGCAGAGGTAAGAGTTGGAAAAGGCAGTCTTCTATGTACAGTCTTTTGACCTCCACTCAACCACTTACAAATGAGCTTTGGCCTGGAACATTTCCTAACCAAAAGATAAAGAGCCTGCACAGCCTGTGCTGGGCTTATTACCTTGTGTGGGCTGTCATTCAAGATACTCATAATATCTTCATTTAGGAGCAATGAGTGTTCTTTTGTTCTACTTAGGCTTGTAAATCAATGGCTCCCAGGCACACCTCCAGCTTTCAGTATTTCAATCTTCCAGGAGGGGGAGTTGGGGTCCTTCCTTCTACCGAGGCACAAAATGGGTGTGCACAGGCCATTTGCCCTGTGCCAGCTGCCAGGAGCACC
Organism: Smutsia gigantea; assembly: GCA_032199065.1. Taxonomy (NCBI): domain Eukaryota; kingdom Metazoa; phylum Chordata; class Mammalia; order Pholidota; family Manidae; genus Smutsia; species Smutsia gigantea. Next base: position 62,432 of record JAVSCE010011067.1, read on the forward strand.
TGCTAGGCACAAGGGACTGTTGCTGGTTTCTGAAGCTCATGTTGCTGCCTCTTCCCTGTGAGTGAAGTCTTGCTCCATCCTGACTGTGTTGTTTTTCTTGGTGACTCCAAGGCCAAGGTGCAATGGGCAGAAGTGTTCTGTGTCGTCCCCTGGGGTTGCTCACCAGTTCACAGTGCTTTGCCTGACAATAAGTCATTGAAATGGAAACTGGAACTTTGAAAGTGGTTTGTTAGATACAACTGGGGAGATGCTTCTTCTACTTTCATCTTTTGATTTCTTCATCTTCACCTGCATATTGTGACAATGAGGAAAACAGCTACCCCAGTTCCAGTAGCCATCAATCTCTATTTGCATTTGTAAATTCACAAGAGCAATAATTTGATTGCCTTATCCTCGGTTGATGTCAGTCAGTTGCAGGGTCATATAGCACACAGCTCTAGAGTACTGACCAGTAGACTGAAGCTGTTTCCAGAAAATAATGACTCATTAGGAATTGGTGAGCCACCCCAACTGATGTTCATTATTGGCTTACTAAAGTTAGACTTAAAGAATGGCCATCTAAGCATACATACTCAGTATATTTTATAGAGTTCCAACAAGGCTTCTCATTGACTGAAACTCCTTATTAAGGTTGTTCACAGTTTCAACATGAGCTGCACTACATTCTTCTCAATGACACCACTTCTTTGAGAAGTTAAGTTCTTGGTAGATGCTATGATTAAAAAGCAAGTACTATGTGACAATTAATGTGTAACAGGAAATGAGGGTGGTGGTGTGCAATATGATTCCAAGGTTGAAAGTTGTGCTGTGAGCAGTAGGTACACACATATTATTAGTAATTTGTAATTATATTTAGTAATTATGTATAAAATAAGTAAAAGTATAAAATAGGGTGTTTTTCCTGTCAATTTTTACTATGACTTTATCAACCTTCTACTGAATTAGGATATAAACACTTACTAGGTTGTTTGTACCTAGCTACTTAATAAATGAAATTGTTAGGTGTTCCTTTTGGTGCTGAAAAATGTTCTGGTACACTAAAAGCACAATATACTCTGCCTATTTTTTAATCAGGTTATTTGCTTTTTGGGTTTAATCAGGTTATTTGCTTTTTGGGTGTTGGGGCATGTGAGTTCTTTATATATTTTGGATGCTAACCCCTTGTCGGATATGTCATTTATGAATATATTCTCCCATACTGTAGGATGCCTTTTTGTTCTACTAATGGCGTACAGAAGCTTTTTAGTTTGAAGTAGTCCCATTTGCTCATTTTTGCTTTTGTTTCCCTTGCCTGAGGAGATGTGTTCAGAAAAAGCTGCTCATGTTTATATTCAAGAGATTTTTGCCTATGTTTTTTTCTAAGAGTTTTATGGTTTCATGACCTACATTCAGGTCTTTGATCCATTTCGAATTTACTTTTGTGTATGGAGTTAGATAATAATAGTTTCATTCTCTTACATGTAGCTGTCCAGTTTTGCGAACATCAGTTTTTGAAAAAGGCTGTCATTTCCCCATTGTATATTCATGGCTCCTTTATCATATGTTAATTGACCATATATGCTTGGGTTTATATCTGGGCTCTCTATTCTGTTCCACTGATCTACGGGTCTGTTCTTTGGAGAAAGGGGAACCCTCCTAAACTGTTGGTGGGAATGTAAACTAGTTCAACCATTGTGGAAAGCAATATGGAGGTTCCTCAAAAAAGTAAAAAATAAATATTATCTGACCCAGAAATTCCACTCTTGGGGATTTACCCAAAGAAAACAAGATCTCTGATTCAAAAAGACATATGCACCCCTATATTTATTGCAGCACTATTTATAATAGCCAAGAAATGGAAGCAATCTAAGTGTCCACCCACAGATGAATGGATAAAGAAGAGGTGGTACATATACACAATGGAATATTATTCATGCATAAGAAGAAAACAAATCTTACCATTTGCAACAACATGGATGGAGCTAGAGGGTATTATGTTCAGTGAAATAAGCCAGGCTGAGAAAGACAAGTACCAAATGACTTCACTCATTTGTTGAGTATAGCAACAAAGCAAAACTGAAGGAACAAAATAGTAACAGATTCACAGACTCCAAGAAGAGACTAGCAGTTACCAAAGGGGAGGGGTGGGGAGGCAGGGAGAAGGGGATTGAGGGGTATTATGATTGGCACACATGGTGTGTGTGTGTGGGGACATGGGAAAGACAGTGTAGCACAGAGAAGGCAAGTAGTGACTCTGTGACATTTTGCTATGCTGATGGACAGTGACTGTGGTGGGTGTGTGGAGGGGACTCAATAATACAGGTGAGTGTAGTAACCACAATGTTGCTCATGTGAAACCTCCATAAGATTGTATATCAATAATACCTTAATAAAAAAAAATAAGCACAATATACTAAGAAAATTTGAGAGCCTCTGTCCTGTAGTGTTTCTCTTCTCACATCAGCGGTATTCTATATGAGTGGCTGTTAAATTGTAGATGACAAAAATAGTGGGGAGAGTGTTAGAATATAGATTCCCAGGTTTAACACCAACAGACAATATTTCTGGGATAAGACTAAAGAATCTGTATGTTAACAAATGAGTGATTCTAATATCAGTTGTGCTCTGTGTGCCACACTCTGAGAAACATGAAACAATTTCTTCATAATCTTTTTAGAGCTTTAAAACTGCTTAACAGCAGCTCTGTATTCTTAGGTGGGCCTTTCTCTGCTCGCTCATTTTTTCCTGTTTCCCATATAAGGTGGGGACCATTAAATCTTGACTCCAACGTGCTGGATGAAAGATTGCCTTTGTGTCGCGTCTTCAAGCCATGGTAGTGAGGAACCACTTTTATCATTTCTATTCCCCAATATATGAACCCAGCACCCTAATACTGACTTGTAAGCCCTGTCTGAGGCAATGTGTCTATCAGCTCACTGCATGGGTGTCACTGCTCAGTAAATTAGTCACTCCCTGTAATACAAAATATGGTCTTCTTTTTCCTTTATGTTAAGGTAAACACCTTGACTAAATTGGAAGGACATGCAGAGATTGACAAGCGGGGTGTGTAGATCCAGCTGCCTGTTCCACAGAGCTGCCGAGTTGGTGGTTCTGGAGTTTTTAGAGCTGACTTTTTTATTTGACAGCCTTCCAGCTGTATGGCACAATATTTATCTTGCAAGATTGCTCCTGTTTGTGTCAAAACAAATAAACAACAAGAAAGAATCCAACACAGAAGAAAATGACAGGAACAGATCCTGCCCCAAGTAAACATCGGAGGCTGCATTTCTGATAACATTTCTGGAGGCAGTCCTTGGGGGCTTCTGGAAATAGGTGGTATTTATGTAGGTGTGCATGGCCTCACGCTTTTGGTTCTGCTCTTTGCTCCTTTTGAATACTCTCCAGTTGCAACCATATTCATTGTTTTTATCAATTTTTTTTTTCAAAACCAGTGTCTGACTATCATATAACCCTGTAATTCAGTCATTTACCTGTTCTTGGGTTATTCTGAGTGCCTTTTTTTTGCCAGACATGTTCACTGTTGAGAAACAATAGTAAGTAAAAGAGACAAAAATTGTGTCCAGTATAGAGTTAACTGGACATATACTATATGCCCAGCCTGCTGTTTAATGTTTTAAAATGCATTTCTCATGTAAAGTTCTCAACAGTCTAAAGTGTAGGTTCTAGTGTTATTTCTATCTTCCAGCAGAGAAAACTGAAGCTTAGCATGACTATAGGATATGACCATGGTCACTTAGCCAATTGGAGAGCTACATTGGAATCAAGATAATTTAAATCTATAGAACAAATTATTAACAAGTAGATTCTAAGGAATAAATTATTAACAAAAATGAAATCACCACTTTTTCCTGAATTATTTATAATTTAACAGGTGACAAGTCCTAAGTCAAAGGAACAGATTTGAGCTGGTTAAGTTTAGACACCAGCACCCTGAGAAAATGGGCTTGGGGCAGAATGATGGAGCCTGATGGATGAGAAATGCATACCCTGAGCCTCTGACAAGACAATACACAAGCCCTTTGCACTTACTTGTATTTTAGTCCTACAAAGCTCTAAAGGCATATTAGCCTTAGAACCTTCTAGACCCACGCTTCCTCTGGAACTGGTGTGCTGACAAGTCATATGCCATGTTACTGCCATTCTCTACTTAAGGAAAAAATGAGGGACAAAGGTTTGGTGGGGGTTAAAACTGTGCTGGGAATAGTATCAAGCAACCACTTGATCTATGATCTACACTTGAAGGATGGTCTAGAAAGGAGCAAAATACGTGTGAGTCCTTGGGTGCAGGCAGTAGATAAAACCCCATGGTGTACTTCGCAGTGTTGGGTGTAGGATCACAGACATCAGACGGTCAGGAGGTATTTCTGTATTTGCTCTACTCTACTCTGTGATAGGTTGTCAAATGTTTGAGAGCATTCCCTTAAAATGTTTTGTAAATTATATAGCTCTATGTAAATGTTAATTTTTATTTTTAATGGTGAATGACAAAAAGACATTTTTGCATTGAGTGATTGTGGGAGGGAGTTTAACAGAGGGACTTCAGGAAGATAATGTAGGTGACAAACGGAAGGAGACGGACATTTAGCAGGTGGGGAGAGTGGGCTGGGCATGGTTCTCAGAGAGGGGTGTGCTCCTGAGATATGGTCCCTGGATTGCCATACTTCCCTCCTCTGTTGTGCCTTATAAAGCCCCCAGGAGACTACAGCTACTGTGAGTCTCATCAGTAGAATCCCTTTCTGTTTTATTCATTTGTTTTGCCCACAAAAAGATCATTAAAATCACCTTGAAATAAACACAAAGCTTTATTTGAGCCAGACTGGGGATCCAGGCCCAGGGAGACAGAACTCCTACAAGTGGGGTAGTAGGAGATGTTCCAAAGCAACAAGTCATGCAAAGGTTTTATAGCTGCAACGAGACCGGTGAGAAAGACAGAACTTCAAAGGGGTCCCTTCATTTACATAAGATAAACGACATAAAGGAAAGAGTGTGGGCCTACATACATCTTGGCGCTGAAGGAAATTAAGGGGAAGGAAAACCATTCTTTAACATTCTTGTTTCTCTTTTAGCGGGAATGTGAATGCCAGTTGTTAGCTTTTAACATAATTAACAGATGGCATTAGAGTGAGAAAGTTTGCTATTTCCCAGAATCAATGAAACCATCAATACTTACACCTTAGACATCTTTGGGTGGTTCCTAGTGTGGTGATCAGCTTTTCTTCACAATTTGTTGAGTAAATATTTATTGATCACTGATGATATGCTGATTATTCCGCTGAACACTTAGGACAAGGGGAACACAACCCCTTCTCTCAGAAGCTGTAATCTAGTGAAGAAGAAACATCCTGTTGTAGACATGGCAGAGCAGGATGCCCTCCAGAGCAGGGAGGCAGAGGTGACGGGAAGTGGAATATGAGGAGGGAGTCATGGGAAAGAGTGATGGTGACTGTCCCAGAGAGCCAGCGGGAATTGTGAACAATCTTGGTGCGGGTGGATTCTGAGAACTCTCGAAGGAAATTTTCATAATGAGGAGACAAGACTGACCCAAAGCTACAAGGGGGCAGTGGCAGAAGCTGAAATTTGAGAGATAGGTAAGGGTGCAGGAATGAAGGCCTCTGCAGAAAACTGGATTTTGTACTGGTTTTCTCTTGCCACATAACGAATTAGCACTGACTTAGCAGCTTCAAATAAAACCCATTTATTATGTCACAGTATCTGTGTGTCATAAATCTGGGCACAGGGTTTCAGGTGGCCCCTCTGCCCCAGGTCCAGTGTTAAAGTGTCCAGTTGTGCTGCTGTTATGGGAGGTTCTGAGGAAGAATCTGCTTCCAAGCCTGTTCGGTTGATGGCAGAATTCAGTCCCTTGCAGTTAATGGACTGAGGTCCCATTTTCCTTGACGGCTGTCAGATGGGCGAGACTTTAGCTCCTAGAAGGCTCTCTCTGGACTTTGCGCATGGGTCTATATCTCAGAACCACGCTTGTAATCTCTCTTACTTCCCCTTCTGCTACAACTTTCTGCTTCCAGTTGGAGACAGATCCAGGCTTTTAAGGGCTCCTGTGGTCAGGTTGGGCCATCCTGGATAACCCAGGATGATCTCTTCATTTTAAAATCCATAACCTTAATCACATCTGTGAAGTCCCTTTTAACATGTAATTTAGTCAAATGCAAGGGATCCGTTGGTGGACAGATTTGGGAGCCATTTTTTCCGCCTACTTCAGATTTCATTCAAAGCTAAAAAGATCATTGAGAACACTTAAATGAGAGAGTGACATAATCTCATTCATGTTTTAAATTGACTTCAAAGATGAATCTTTCTTCACTGTGAAATATAGGAAACTTGGTGAATGACTGAGTTTAGGCTTGTGTCCTCTAGGCTGGGGTGCTGGGAGTTAGGATTCAGCAAAAAGCCTAATATATTGGGGAGGGGAGGGGCCACTCTATCTTTCTAGCCACCGAGGGTCCTCTGACCTGGGAAGCTATGGGCTTGGTCAGACGTCACGACTTAAGCTTCCGTAGCATCAAGGTAAATCCACATCTATTTATTTTAGAGTCTCGATATGTCTTATTGATGATTTGTGCTTTGTTCTCAAGGGGTTTCTTTCCCTCAAGAATGATGCATTATTTTACAGAAGCAGTTTTGTAGGTTTTGTTTCTGTGGGAAGGGGGATGGAAGAATAAAAGCTGAGGGATAAAAATCATCATTTTTCCAGCAATCTCACTTTACTATTCATTTACCTCAGTTCAGAATATTCTGAATCTCAAATGCCCACTTGAAAAGAAGTTTTGCCTCTAAGAGTGAACCTCCAAGACAGGAAAATCCTGGACATTTTGTAATGTCTTGATCATTAAAGTAGACTATGACTTTCCTGCCCCCTTAGGGGAAAGGTAATACTTTTTTCTTCCTTCCCTCTCTCTCCTTTCTCTTTAGGGCTAGTGTGAATTCTGAGACTTTCTCAAGATGGCCTTTAGGAAATTCGTAAGAATTTGGAAAATGTCTAAAACTCTGAGAGCACTTGTATACTTTGGAGACTCTTTGCCTACCCCATTTTGAAGCATTTTGCTGCAGGCCAGGGATTGGATGAGCTTTTCTGGAAAGGGTCAAACAGTAAATAATTTTAGGCTTCATGGGCTATAGGTTTGTGTTGCAACAACTCAACTCTGTAATGTGAAAGCAGCCAGAGACCATAAGTAAATTAATAGGCTTGGTGTTTCATAAAACTTTCTTTACCAAGAAAAGCAATAGGCTGAATTTGTTCCCTGAGCTCTTTGCTAGCTAACCACACCATGAACTGCTATTAGATATGTGACAAGTGGAATCATAGACTAACATTTCCAGAGAAACCATTGTAAATTCTTTGGAACTTAAACCTAGCACTAATGTTTATTATGTGGACAGTCTAGAGCCCATTAGTCAGTGATTCCCAAAATAAACATCCCCAATAAGTAAGTCTACAATGTCCTCTGGGAGATAAGAAAGCATATGATATTAGATAGAAAACACATTATATTCTGATTCTTTTCAAAAGGCTTTGTGCAAGAATCTACATTTAATAAGGCTCAACTGGAAGAAATGTATTTAAACAGAACATGACAAAGTTCACAAAAGTTGCGTGAAGTTCCAAGTCAGACTAGAAGTACTACAAATCGGTAGTGTGCACTCAGCGTCTTTTGATGAGCTCAGATTCAGATACTGTCAGTACTTCCAACTCGCACATGGTTTCATCACTGCCACCCAGGACACCTACTTAATATCAAGTGATAGGCAAAGGTCATATAAGGGAATCCTGGAGAATTCCCTATCCACCAACTGGAGCTGTTTATTGTGACCAGAATACACCAACTAGAATAGGATCACCACTCCATAAAGAGCCTGCTGTCTACTGGAAGCCAAAATGGAATTATTGAAAGCACAAAAGAGGAGAGACAAAATAACAGGAGCATGACAAAGCTGACTGTGACTCAAAAGGATCTTTCAGCATTGATGGAAACTGTGCCAGCTGTTGCAGTGTGACTGTACCTGGGGAAAGCCATCTGTATTCCATGGATGAGGCTGGCAGGCCACTTGAAACAGGGCTTTAATCCAACCTCAGGCTGAAGGAGTTGGGTTGCAAACAGCCTCAGACTCTTGGGGTCGTGGCCAGAAATGCTCTATATGCTTGGCCTGGGAAAGATTATCAATTCAACCTTGACCTTTGTTTTAGCCACACAAATGAACAGGAAAATCACAATCCGTTGTTAAAAATTTCCCATGGTGCTTTAAGGTCTCTAACGTCTAGAAGAAGTGATTCGTCGTGTGTTTTGGTAATATTTCATGATCTGAAATCAGACTTCCATTGGAGTGGGTTAGCAAGAAAGAGAAGAACAGGAGATGCTACATACTATGCGTTCTCTTTTGTTATGCAATTTTTATTTGTACAAATATAATTATTGTAAAAAACAAACATAAGAGCAATTAAATCCCATTAACTACATTAAAGAATGTACACAATTACACCAAGTTCTAAAAAATACAAATCTCCTGGTTCAATCGGAAATTTTGGTCTTTAATTCTAAACTACTAGTAATCACCGCTGGACCAAATTGAGGCTCTGTCCAGATCCGGGAAATAACTAACATTTATTGAGCACTAACCATGTGCCTGGCGCCATTCCAAGCACATTACTGGCAGTAACTGATTTAATGCTCACATCAGCTTTATAGGTGGCTGCCATTGTTATGCTTAGTTTACAGATGAGGCTCACAGATCCATGCAACTTGTCAAAGGTCACACAGCTGGACACTGCAGAGCCACGATTGGAATCCAGGCAAGTTAGCTCCATAGTCTGGTGTCTCAGCCAGCATTTTCCTCATCAACTGAAACATTTCATTTTAGAATTTATACTTCTAGACTCAGAATCTCTGGCCAACAGTTTGCTAAAACCGTTGCCGGGAGCACACACACAACCCTTTCATTTATTTAGAAATTAATCAGAGAGGCAGTGTTGGCTGTTTTGTTTGTGTTATCATCACAAATACAACTTCCTAAATCTTTCTAAAAGTAGCCAAAAAGAAATCTGAAGGGCAGAGAGAGGAAGAAACTGTTAGAGGATGGGAGCGAGGTGGGGAGAGTGCCCTCAAAACTAATTTGTGTATGTGTTAGTACGAACCCTCCCAGTGGTTGCTTTTTTCCAGTTGGAAGAGGCTCTCACAGCTGCCTCATCAACTCTGTGACGCCAGCTTGTGGCGCTTCGAGATGGTGTCTTTGTTATCCTTACTCTACATCAAATAGTCCCTCAGCTACCGTAGCACCTGCTGGAGCAAAATTTCAGGGCTGCTTCCTGAAACAGCTGCTTTCTGTTGGCTTGAAGTTGCGTAACGTGAGTTTACTTGATCATAAGTTTTACAAATACATTTTAACTTAACAAGGTTCTAAAACAGTCAAAGTTATTCACAACAGTCATTGAAAAAGATCATCTGTGGGCACAAAGCAAAGCTGTTCTTCCTCCCACACTCTGCGCAGCCTGAGGTAACCTAACACTCTCATCTGCTGCCTGCCCCTCTCTAAACAGGCCACAAGGTTTTGGATTTTTCACCTTTATACATATACAATTAGCTGGAAAAGTGTCCACAAAACTTTTGTAATTTGAAAGCCTTTTCTTTCTCTTTTACTGGACTGTATGCTGAGGTGTGGGGTATGGAAGGTCAAGAGTTTGTTCTTTACAAACCCAGATTACAACAGTGATTCTCAACACCAGGAAAGGTGGATGACTTTGACAGAATTAGACAAAGACAATAGTGTGTGTGTGTGTGTGTGTGTGTGTGTGTGTGTGTGTGTGTGTGTGTTTTAGTGCTAAATATTGCATTCATTTCCTAGGCTACTACAATAAATTGCCATGAGTTTGGTGGCTTAAAACATTTTTCTCTCGTTCTGGATACCAGAAGTACGAAATCAAAGTGTCAGCAGGTCCCTGCTCCCTCCAAAGGCTTTGGGGGAATCCTTCCTAGCTTCTGGGCATCACCGGCTATCCTCGTCTTCGGGCTTCATCGCTCAAACCTCTGCCTCATGTTCACTTGGCTTTGCCTCAGGTAGTTTCTCCTCCTTTGTCTCCTCAAACACCCTGTCATTGGATGTAGGTCCACCCCATTCCAGGATGATTTCATCTCTCCAACTTACTCTAAATAAGGTCACGTTCTGAGGTTCTGAGGTTTAGAACTTGAACATATCTTTTTGAGACACAATTCAATTCACTATAAATGTGTTGTTAATCGGTTACATTTTTCTTTAAATGTATTCCTGGTAGTATGGAGTTAAAAATCCCCTTTCTTTTGTGAAATGAGTTTGTGGTTCTATTTGTGGTTCTGTTTGTATGTGTATATGTGTATGTGTCTGAATGTGTGTGTACCATATTTACTTTCTTTTCTTTTTTTGGTAAATTAAAAAGCTGGCAATCCAATTCAGCTCCCACATTTTCTTAAAAATGGCCCAGTCAATCCCAGTCTGGAAGTCATGTAATTATAAAACTGCCTCCAACTTTCTAAAATGCTTTCCTTATCTGCACATGAGGTGAGCTCTCTGTTTTTTAATCCATTTGACTTTCAAATAATTTCTTCTTTTATACATAATATATGGGAACTTCCTGCTCTAAAACCCAAATCAGACTTTCTTATACCAGAAGACCAATCAATATTTTCAACTTTTCCACAGTGACACTGCCTGCCATCTGTGAAATGCCAGCTCGGGCATTTCATCATCTTTCATACAGTAGGGTTTATGAAACAGTGTGAACATTTTATTGTGTTTTGCATTTAACAATTTTGTTTGGAAATAAGAAAGTGATGACATGTAAATAAGAACTGGTTTCAAACATAATGTAACTGAGACACACGTAAAAACATTATGTGGGCTGAAGTGGTCAACCTTCATCCTCAATTGGACAAACACCAGACTTAAGGTGGGTGGATGTGAGTTAAATTTGAAGGAAAAAGACAGAATTACAGACTATATAAAGTGGTGGATAAATAGCATCCATGACTGTATCTACAAAGTGAATCATGACTGCAGGCTTATCATGCATTTTCAGTAAATCTATTTCCTTCCTATAATTTCCATTTCCATTATTTGACAATTCTTAGGACTATATTATAGTATGAAAATAGGGGACTCTTATCTGCTCCCTGCCCCTCTCCAAACATGCCACAAGGTTTTGGATTTTTCACCTTTAGTCATAATCATAGCAATGGGATTAGTAGTAGCAGTTCTGGTCTAGTCTTAGTAGACATACTTAGACACAATACAATAGCAGTAAAAGTAAATTAAACTATTGTCATAAATTAAATGTGATGATGCACAAGTTGTTCTGTAACCCATTCAGCTCTAGACAGACATATGTTAATTTTTTTCTATCTTGTAGTAGAGTCTTCATTTTTCAATAAATTCTCAGTCATGCACTGGTTAAATGCAATACTTATTGATCTACTTAGTAACTTGGTGCTAATTTATAATTTTCTTTTACTAATCAGGAAATTAAGCTTTTCAGTTCAAGGTCAGGCATCACAAAGAGGTGGGTGAGAGTCAAATATAACTTGTGGACAGTTAATGACTGCTTCTTGTTTGAATCCAAAACTTTCAAGCCTGCATATGGTCATCTTCCCCACCACCCCACTTGCTGTGGGGGTGTGGTGCTTGTTGTACTTGTCACGTGGCCCCTGAAGTCACTTGTGCTTGAAGCTCTGGACGAGTGAAGAAATAGTGAGCACAGCAGGAAAGAATGGGAGTGACCTTTATTTCTTCAATTAAAAGGAGCTGAGGACTGTCTCGAAATATACTCTGGCTTCTCCTCCCTCAGATTCTGCTGCAGTAAGGTAGACAGTTGATAACTCAAGGCCACTTTGCTAAATCTGGAGTGACAGGCACCTGCCTGCAGAGGTCCCTTATCCACCATCACAAACATTCTTCTCTTCGGTAAACCTTGTTTCATCTACTATTGCTTTTGTTCTCTTGGAATGTATAACTAAAGATGTTGATAGGAGGTTTATTTGAAGCTGGAAATATAAAGGTAAATACTTAAAAAGTATAGCTCCATCCCTGAAACTACATGTGGTGTAACATCTGGTTCTAAGTCCAGGTTTTCTTTCAGTCATATTTATGGATGGATACCCTAAAACGCCATGATTATGCCAAATGTATGCTAGCCAAGCCAATCCACTGCATCTACGCCTCCTGTCAAATAGCATTGTTCCTGCAGTGGAATAAAACGGATTTGCTCTTTGTCCTCCCTTTGCTTGCTGTTAGAGATGCTTTGTTTCAAACCTGAATTGGATCAGCATAGTCCTGACATCTCCATTGGAGTTCCTTTCATGTGAGTGTGTGGGATCGACAAGAGGGGAAGGGAATTGTGGGTCAAGGAAGTCAGAAAAATGTACCTTAAATCAAAGATTTGTCTCATTTTGGCCACTTAAGTTATCACTGCTTCTTCTGGGGGCTTAGGGAGACTTGACATTATATCTTGGCAAGATCTAGGGCTGAGTAATAAATTTTATTGCATAAATCCCCCAACTCACCAATAATTCTATAACAATTGACATAACATTAAGACAATGACTTGCCCTCTTGTTTCTTTATCTTCCCTACTTCACTTTTACTCAGGACACGGGAGATAAATTATGAATTAAAATAATATTACAGGAATTATTTGTAAGTACCAAATTATTTTAGCTAAACTCGAACCAAAGCCTCATGAATGTCTCTAGGATGTAAGAAATTCAAAGGACTTGTTCTGAGAAATGATGCTTACTTTAACTTGTTTCATTTCTTTTTTTCAGTTAATGGAGATTGGCTTACGTCAAAGCGTGATTTTCAAAAGTTAGAAAGCATGGCGCATGTCCATATACAATGATTCAGATGGAACAATTCTTATGAATTTTGTACAGAAGGAACACACGCCAAATTTTAACTCATTAATGAAAGAGCCAGAAGAATGGCAAACTTGGAGAGCATCTGAAGAAGGGTTTATGTAGTCAGTCAGGAAAGACAAGCTGAAATAGTTGGCCAAGTTAGGGACAAAATCACTTAGGTCTTGGAAGGCATGCAGTTTAGTGTTGTGTTCTCTAGAGGACTGACATTACTTGCATCTTGATAGGATGAGAACTACAAGTTAACATGTAACTTCATGGAGTCTAGATGCCAGTCAACAGTAAACTGCAAATTAAATAACAGTAATTATATTCCTTGAAAGTGCCTATTAAACAATGATTCATTCAGTATGACATTAAAAACATGTAGTCTTTTTTTTTTTGACTATTTTCAAGTTTGGGATATTTTTTTAATAGCTCCTCTGGTGTATAAATAATCTTGAAAGATATGTTTGATTACAAAAATGATGATGTCATTCTGGTTTTGATGGATTAATTTACAGAGGTGCAGCAAGAGGTGTTAATTAATCATATAAGTTCCCTTGCCAATCAGCAAATCCAGGGCTCACAGGGTTGGACAAGGATTAAGGCCAAAGAATTAACTTCTGACTGGAAAATTCATGAAGAATCTCAGATTGCATTTTCAATATCTAGTATTCCTGAGGGATTTCTCCTTCTTCTTTCCTGCCTTCCTTTCTCCCTCCCTCTCTTCCTTCCTTTCATTTTTTCTTTCAACTGCTCCTGCTGGTCTTCTCTACCACAGCTAAGAAAGCAAATCCAAACCTGAAACATTCATACCAACAGGTCATGCCCACAGTTCCTGTAAATATGGGACAATTACTCTCTGCTCAAAGTCTGCCAAATCTGATTAGGTTCTGCCTGCCTATATGAGATCCTGTAAGACTCTCTAAGAGAAGGTGTTGTCCCAGATTCCTGTGAGGGCTTTGTGGGCCCTGTTTCTATATAGGAAGTACAATTTCCATGCCTTAGTAATGGGCTTGTCATATTTACAATGAGATTTATTCTGAACTACGTCACTGCAGATGTAGCCTTCATTATAGAATCAATTTGTCCAATTATGCTCTAGTAGAAAGGAAGTCAAATTCTGGCAAATAATTGCATTTCCAACAAAAGTAATGAGAATCAGAATAGTTCTTGTGTATATGTGTGTGTTTTTGTTTTTGTTTTGTTTTTTAATTTAAGGGTCAGGAAAAACAAGATACCATTTACAAGTTAAAGATTAGAGAAATATCCACAAGGAGAAAAATTTTTACCCATAAGAAAATAGAACATAAAGTTAATACCAAAATATTCCAAAACAAATAATTCAATCTAATTTCCCTTGCCTGTTCATTCTGTACTGTGTCAATTAAGTTTTGATCTTTTGGATTTGGAGTCAAAAGTTGGCTCCCATGAAGTTGTCTGCTTCTGAATTAAAAAGGTTCCTGGAAATCTTGACTCAATTCAGAGTTAACTACACAATCTCAACTATCTAAGTGATGCCAGCTCAAGCTTCAGAGCCTGTTCCCATGAATTTATTTCTTGAAATGTAAGTAGTTAAAAGTACCTGATAAAGTCATTTTTACCAAGGCAATAGACAATCTTTCTTTGTTATAAGTCCAATTTCCAGCCCATAGCTTTCAAGACTTTCAAGCATCTGATAATAAAAGGCCCACATGGCCATAATTAATTTATTATGGTAACCAGTAATATGAGAACAGAGGAGAGGGGAAATTCTCCATTGAGTTATAAGAATCTGATCAGTGCTTCCCCTGCAGGTAATATGCCAAGGATGGCAAGGGGGTAGACAAATCTATGCAGGTATAATCTCAACTAAACCAAATTACTTTCAGCATCTGTGTTTGTACAGAGTGGAAGAAGAAATTTGTGTGTGCACATGCACTGAAATCTAGCTTTACATATAAAAGATATTTGATAACACCTATAGTTAATATAGAGTCTCCTCTTGCACAAGCAAAATCAACAGGTTTATCAAAAAATATTTGGTCACTAGACTAAGGATCTCAGGTCCTGAGAATATTAGCTTGATTACCAGCTCATCAAAATAACAGCGTGATATTTTAAATAAAAATATAATATAATATAATTAAAAGGAGCACTTAGCTCTTTCAGGGGTGAAGAACTTCTGTTCTTCCTTTTTTTTTTCAGATGATAGACATGAATGTTTGTCCATAGCACAGAAAATGATTCTAGTGACAGAGAATTTGCTGTCTGGGTAGATCACACAGAAGGCAAAGACTAAAGACTAATGTTTACTAAGTTTTAAATACTGAAAGATTATTTGTCACTTTAATGTAGAGAAATTTAGTTTGCTTTAATATAATACTTGGCAGTAAAAGATTAACATGCAATAAGTAAACCCTTCAAAATGAGTCAACTTTGCAAAAGTTTGACTTATTTCCTTTTTTATGGTCATTTGCATTTATTAAAAATGAAGACAAATAGCATTCACTGTACTCTGCAACTTGGTTTAAAAACTTATATTGTCCTATATGATAATTTCATATTGGGGCAGTCTGATGCTTTAAGACAAAGCCACTCTCTTTATCCCTTAAAAAAAAGAAATACATTGCCTCTATTGTATACACGGTCATAATAGTGGCAGTGTTTCAATAATTCTATCTTACCTAGCTGTTACTCAGGTATACAAAGATAATGCATTAATTAACCCAATTTAACATTGGATTAAGGGTTTAAATTAACTAAGATCTTGGGAATAATATTTAATTAGATACACTTTAGAACATAAGACTGTTAATGTAAAAATGTTTGTCAAGACTATTATTAAACATAATTTTATACTTTCTTAATTTTAAATATTTAATGGAATACTATTAACTCATCTGAGCAATAAATAAATATGAGAACTTTGAGACATTCCTATTTATAGTCTTTTCATGGGAAAATAAATCCAATCTTATAAAGTCATAAAAATTTTATAAGAAATGAACTGCATGTTTATATGCCATGCTGATAAGGGATAAGGCACATAGCTGTTTTTAAACCAATATTACAAACCAGTCCAAAGATTCATCTTGATTAGGTGAACTAAAATTCTTATGAAAATGCTCTGAGCTTTTATTTTCTATAAGAGGGATATTTTTTTTTCTTAAAAGCCCGACACATTTAAGGTATTATGACTTCGATGTCCTATTTTCTTGTGATTCTGGGAGTATTAGATTCCTGCAAGCACTTAGAATAGATCACTTTTGTTTTGAGAGAATTAATAATTTAATTTATTAATACACTGCAGGGGTTAGGAAATATTTCATCATTTACACATAGAAAGGCATGGAATTTTCTGTTACAGACACATGGACACACAGAAAAGTCTGAAGCTTCCATTGCACTGTCAGCAGGAGATCAGGGATAACTATAGAAACCAAACTCCCAGCCCAGACCTCAAAGGGAAGCTCTGCTCTCCAGTGGTCATGAAATATTTTTAAATGTATTTGCTTTCAGTTCGTAAATAGACGGTAAAACAAATGAAAATGATTAGCAGACTCAGTTAGGTACCAACAGGCTAACAGATGGACTAAGAACCAGAAACATTCATACACACTCAGAATTAAATAGAGTCCACAAGACACAGAGAACCAGCAGAGGTGAAGCCCTAGTGTCACTTGGGATTCACTTCCTTAGATTTAAACAGCTCACGAGTTGCACTTCTGAGAAAACATACATTAATTGGCCCTGGAAGTTGAGTTTACTTGGGCATTTTAGTGGGACACCTTCCAAAACTGTCAATGTATGATTTTCAAAAATTAAGAACGTGAATATCATATAAATATTGAATAAATATATGCCAAAATGTACTTAACTTATTAATGAGTGAACCAGATGAATAAGAAAATTGATTTAAAAAATATGTCTATCAGGAAAAGCATCCTGAAAGTATTTGCTAAGTTAAAGGCAAAACTGGTTAATGTCCTACAGGATGATAAAACGGTCTCATGTGGGATTATCTTCTCTACCCAACCAAATTATTAGCCCCTTTATAGATAAAAATCTGTACATTAGCATGCAACTTCACAGAGTCTAGGCCCTAATCAACAGTAAATAACAGATCAGAAAAACAAATCCCTGAGAGACAAATAATCTTGGGTATTTGTCTGTTAAAACATATCCAGTATGATATTAAGAGTCAAGCAACCCTCCTTTTGCATATTTTCCAAGTTTTGGCTAATTTTTCTTACTGCTGAACAACTAGCAGGAAATCAGAGCCAAATTATTCTAGGGAAGACTAATATCTTTCGATTGTGGAGAACGGGAATTCGGTGTTGCCACAGATTTAACTTCTTGTTTACTCTCTGTAGTTCGTATCATTAAGAAAGCGGACATGTGTGTTGTGCATCATATAAAATTAGATGAAGACCTTGGAGTGGGAATACTTTCATCTTCAACAATGTCTTATTCTTTTATAGCAAGAACTCCGGAGTGATTGGAAGGCAGCCATGGCAAATAACCTCAGCTTTCAGTCTCCCTCTGCCATGGTAGCTGTTTCTAATTAACCCCCTCTGTATATTTTGTGCCAGCTTAAACTCCGTGCTAATATGCTCATTACTTCTGTGTAATAATACTGGTCCAAGTACTTTTAGTTGCAGAAAAAATAAAGCTACTGCCATAAGTACAGATATTTTGAATACAGATGGTAATGCAGTGATACTTTCTTCAAAAAAAACTTCAAATGGTCATGGTGAAACATTGTTACATGTACTCCTGTGCCAGCATACGTACACATCCACCCACACAAACCAGCTCAAAATTCTTTCAAAGTTATGATGGCTATTTTTGTTTTCTTTTATTGTATTGCTGCCCACCCTTGGCTTTTCTAGTGAACATCTGTCAGTTGTTTAATTGGATACAAGATTAGCCAACTGCTAGGAGTTTACTCTGCTTCATTTTGATCTCCTTCAACTCCTGACCTGGTTTGACATGTTATGTAGAAATGTCAAAAATGACCGAGTAAAGTCCTGAAAATACCTGCAGACTCTGACCTTGATTGCATGGCAGCTGATTTTGATTGTGATAGGATCACTGTTGGTCTTTTCTCAGAATTTCTAACTCATAGGAATTAGAGTTGAGGAAGCCAATTGGGGCATTCTGCAATTGCCACATTTTGTTCCCATGAATGCAGTTTCCAGTTCATGTTCAAAAGACGAAATGTCAGTATTTGTGGGAAAGGTAGCATATCCTATATTAAACATTTCCAAACAAAGGAGATTCTCTTGAATTACACTTTTCCATGCCTTAGAGATATACTCCAGCCTCTGGAATAATTGTGTGACTCCCTCAAAGTTTGAAGTAAATATAAGTTGGAAAAGTTGGGGCCATTCTGAAGCCTCTTAGAAACTATAGAGTGAGGATTTCTGTGTGGAGAGTTTCATGTCCAAATAACTTTAATTTTTCGTGTTCCTAGCAGGGGCCCTCCATCTCTGTTAGATGGTATGGCTAATGTTGGATTGTATGATTCTTCTGATGAAGTCATGACATTAGTCATTTTTCTGTTTGACTTTCTCATTAATTTTACACTGATACTTTTCAGACTAATGAGACCCCTGTTATGCATTATGAAGGATTCTGAAGATGCCTCTAATGTCTTGGAATTCTATCTGTGGCTTAATTGTTGTCTTGTTTGGAGTGTTCAGGGACTTGTTGGCTTCTCAACACACTCAGCATGGAAGCCTCTCTGAGCTGTGTGGAGGTGTTAAGCTGCCTTGAAATAGACTTCTTAGAAGAAGAAACCAGAACAGAATGTTCACATAAAAGTGCTAGGTAGGATATAATCATATTTAGCACTTATACAGCAGTTTTCATTTCTGAAACACTTCACAAACAGCAACTAAATAAACCTTTCAACATCCCCATTAAATAGATAAGTAAGCATTATTATCTTAGCATTCTGTTTGGTAAAGAGAAAAAATATCTTTACTGGTTTATAACTTCAGGAGGAGATTATTTCAGAATAATGATTCCAACTCTTGTCTGTAAGCAAGTCTCCAGCTCCACTGTTCCAATTTTCTTTTTGAGGGAACTGATTAATTGGTGCTAATGTTAGCCATTGTGAAAGCTCAGTCAATGCCATTTCTCTCTTGTGTTATAAGTTCAAAGAGTTACCGAAAGATGAGTACCTGGGAAAGTTGCATTATAGTCCCAACTTGATAAAGAAAAAAATGAAAAAAAATACCTGAAATCTTTGGAGGAAGTGAACTGCCCAGGGCTCTCTCATTTAGCTGGTCCCCCTGGTTAGCATTAATGATGTTTCTGGGCCACAATTAAACTCTCACCAAGACCTGGAGGAAGATGGCATACTGCTTGTATTTTGTAGCTTCTGAGATTGTAGCTCTTTCAACAGCTAAGAGCACATTTATTTCCTTTCTTACTATTTTCTCAGGGGCATAGACAGTCACTACCTACCTGTTCCAGCTTTGGGGAATATTTATTTATTTATTTATTGGTATCATTAATCTTCAATTACATGAGCAACATTATGTTTACTAGACTCCCCCCATCATCAAGTCCCCACCACATATCTCATTATAGTCATGGTCCATCAACATAGTAAGATGCTATAGAATCACTACTTGTCTTCTCTGTGCTATACTGCCTTCCCCCTGCCCCCCCTACATTATGTCTGCTAATGGTAATGCCCCCTTTTTTCCCCTTATCCCTCCCTTCCCACCCATCCTCCCCAGTCCCTTTCCCTTTGGCAACTGTTAGTCCATTCTTGGGTTCTGTGAGTCTGCTGCTGTTTTCTTCCTTCAGTTTTTTTTCTTTGTTCTTATAGTCCACAGATGAGTGAAATCATTTGATATCTGCCTTTTTCTGCCTGGCTTATTTCACTGAGCATAATACCCTCAAGCTCCATCCATGTTGTTGCAAATGGTAGGATTTGTTTTCTTCTTATGGCTGAATAATATTCCATTGTGTATATGTACCACATCTTCTTTATCCATTCATCTACTGATGGACACTTAGGTTGCTTCCTTTTCTTGGCTATTGTAAATAGTGCTGCGATAAACAAAGGGGTGCATCTGACTTTTTCAAACTGGGCTGCTGCATTCTTAGGGTAGATTCCTAGGAGTGGAATTTCTAGGTCAAATGATATTTCTATTTTGAGTTTTTTGAGAAACCTCAATGCTGCTTTCCACAATGGTTGAACTAATTTACATTCCCACCAACAGTGTAGGAGGGTTCCCCTTTCTCCACACCCTCGCCAACATTTGTGGTTGTTTGTCTTTTGGATGGTGGCCATCCTTACTGATGTGAGGTGATATCTCACTGTGGTTTTAATTTGCATTTCTGTGATGATTAGCGATGTGGAGCATCTTTTCAT
Organism: Smutsia gigantea; assembly: GCA_032199065.1. Classification (NCBI taxonomy): domain Eukaryota; kingdom Metazoa; phylum Chordata; class Mammalia; order Pholidota; family Manidae; genus Smutsia; species Smutsia gigantea. The sequence continues at coordinate 82,679 of JAVSCE010011067.1, forward strand.
GTGCCTGTTGGCCATCTGAATTTCTTCTTTGGAGAAGTGTCTGTTCAGCTCCTCTGCCCATTTTTTAATTGGCTTATTTGATTTCTGTTTGTTGAGATGCATGAGCTCTTTATGTATTTTGGATGTCAATCCTTTATCAGGTATGTCATTTATGAATATATTCTCCCATAGTGTAGGATGTCTTTTTGTTCTATTGATGGTTTCCTTTGCTGTACAGAAGCTTTTCAGCTTGATATAGCCCCTTGTTCATTTTTGTTGTTGTTTCCCTTGCCTGGGAGATATGTTCATGAAGAAGTTGCTCATGTTTATGTCCAAGAGAATTTTACCTATGTTTTTTCCTATGAGTTTTATGGTTTCATGACTTACATTCAGGTCTCTGATCCATTTTGAATTTACTTTTGTGTATGGGATTAGACAATGATCCAGTTTCATTCTCTTACATGTAGCTGTCCAGTTTTGCCAACACCAGCTGTTGAAGAAGCAGTCATTTCCCCATTGTATAGCCATGGCTCCTTTATTGTATATTAATAGACCATATATGTTTGGGTTAATATCTGGACTCTCTATTCTGTTTCACTGGTCTGTGGGTCTGTTCTTGTGCCAGTACCAAATTGTTGACATTGGTAATTGATTATTGTGGCTTTGTAGTACAGCTTGAAGTTGGGAAGTGAGATACCCCCTGCTTTATTTTTCCTTCTCATGATTGCTTTGGCTATTCAGGGTCTTTTTTGGTTCCATATGAATTTAGAACTATTTGATCCAGTTCGTTGAAGAATGCTGTTGGTATTTTGATAAGGATTACCTTGAATCTGTAGATTGCTTTAGGCAGGATAGCCATTTTGACAATATTTATTCTTCCTAGCCAAGAGCATGGGATGCATTTCCATTTGTTAGTGTCCTCTTTAATTTCTCTTAGGAGTGTCTTGTAGTTTTCAGGGTATAGGTCTTTCACTTCCTTGGTTAGGTTTATTCCTAGGTATTTTATTCTTTTTGATGCAATTGTGAATGGGATTCTATTCCTGATTTCTCTTTCTGCTAGTTCTTCATTAGTGTATAGGAAAACAACAGATTTCTGTGTATTAATTTTGTATCCTTCAACTTAGCTGAATTCAGATATTCTAGTAATTTTGGAGTGGAGTCTTTAGGGTTTTTTATGTATAATATTATGTCATCTTCAAATGACAGTTTGACTCTTCTTTAACAATCTGGATGCTCTGTATTTTTTTGTTTTATCTGATTTCTATGGCTAGGACCTCCAGTACTGTTTTGAATAACAGTGAGGAGAGTGGGCATCACTGTCTTGTTCCCGATCTTAGGTGAAAAGCTGTCAGCTTCTTGCTGTTAAGTATGGTGTTGGCTGTGGGTTTGTCATATATGGCCTTTATTATGTTCAGGTACTTGCCGTCTATACCCATTTTGTTGAGAGTTTTTATCATGGATGGATGTTGAATTTTGTCAAATGCTTTTTCAGCATCTATGGAGATGATCATGTGGTTTTGATCCTTCTTTTTGTTGACGTGGTGGATGATGTTGATGCATTTTTGAATGTGTACCATTCTTGCATCCCTGAGATGAATCCCACTTGATCATGGTGTATGGTCCTCTTGATGTATTTTTGGATTTGGTTTGCTAATATTTTGTTGAGTATTTTTGCATCTATGTTCATCAGGGATATTGGTCTGTAATTTTCTTTTTTTTGTTGGGTCTTTGCCTGGTTTTGGTATTAGAGTGATGCTGGCTTCATAGAATGAGTTTGGAAGTATTCCCTCCTCTTCTATTTTTTGGAAAACTTTTAGGAGAATGGGTGTTATTTCTTCTCTATACATCTGATAAAATTCTGTGGTGAATCCATCTGGCCCAGTGGTTTTGTTCTTGGGTAGTTTTTTGATTACTGATTCAATTTCATTGCTGGTAATTGGTCTGTTTAGATTTTCTGTTTCTTTCTTGGTCAGTCTTGGAAGGTTGTATTTTTCTAGGAAGTCGTCCATTTCTTCTAGGTTATCCAGTTTGTTAGCATATATATTTTCATAGTATTCTCTACTAATTCTTTGTATTTCTGTGGTGTCTGTCATGATTTTTCCTTTCTCATTTCTGATTCTGTTAATGTGTGTGGATTCTCTTTTTTTCTTAATAAGTCTGGCTGGGGCTTTATCTATTTTTTTTATTTTCTCAAAGAACCAGGTCTTGCTTTCATTGGTTTTTTCTATTGTATTATTTTTCTCAATTTTATTTATTTCTTCCATGATCTTTATTATGTCCCTCCTTCTGATAACTTTGGACCTCATTTGTTCTTCTTTTTCCAATTTCAATAATTGTGACTTTAGACTATTCATTTGGGATTTTTCTTCCTTCTTTAAATAGGCCTGGATTGCTGTATACTTTCCTCTTAGTACTGCCTTCACTGTGTCCCACAGAAGTTGGGGTTTTGTGCTGTTGTTGTCATTTGTCTCTGTATATTGCATGATCTCTGTTTTAATTTGGTCATTGATCCATTTTGATCATTTAGGAGAATGTTGTTAAGCCTCCATGTGTTTATGAGTCTTTTTGTTTTCTTTGTACAGTTTATTTCTAGTTTTATACCTTTGTGATCTGGGAAGTTGGTTGGTACAATTTCAATCTTTTAAAATTTACAAGGCTCTTTTTGTGGCTGAGTAATTGGTCTATTCTGGAAAATGTTCCATGTGAGAAGAATGTGTATCCTGCTGCTTTTGGGTGTAGAGTTCTGTAGATATCTGTTAGGTCCATCTGTTCTAGTGTGTTGTTCAGTTTCTCTGTGTCCTTACTTATTTTCTGTCTGGTTGACTTGTCCTTTGGAGTGAGTGGTGTGTTGAAGTCTCCTAAACTGAATGCATTGCATCCTATTTCCTCCTTTAATTCTGTTAGTATTTGTTTCACATATGTCGGTGCTCCTTTGTTGGGTACATATATATTTATAATGGTTATATCCTCTTGTTGGACTGCTTCCTTTATCATTATGTAATGTCCTCCTTTATCTCTTGTTACTTTCTTTATTTTGAAGTCTATTTTGTCTGATACAAGTACTGCAACTCCTCCTTTTTTCTCCCTATTAGTTGCATGAAATATCATTTTCTATCTCTAGTTTTAGTCTGTGTTGTATGCCTTTGGGTTTGAGGTGAGTCTCTTGTAGGCAGCATATAGATGGATCTTGCTTTTTTATCCATTCTGTTACTCTGCCTTTTGATTGGTGCATTCAGTCCATTTACATTTAGGGTGATTATCGATCAATATGTACTTACTGCCATTGCAGGCTTTGGATTCGTGGTTACCAAAGGTTCAAGGGTAGCTTCTTTACTATCTAACCATCTAACTTAACTTTCTTATTATGCTATTATAAACACAGTCTGATGATTATTTCTCTCCGTTCTTATTCTTCCTCTTGCATTCTTTATATGTTAGGTGTTTTATTCTGTACTCTTTTGTGTTTCCTTTGACTGCTTTTGTAGATAGTTGATTTTATTTTTTTGCCTTTAGTTCCTATTTGATTGGTCTGATTTCTTTGCTGTGATTTTATTTTCTCTAGTGACATCTCTTTAGCCTTAGGAGTGCTTCTATCTAGAGCAGTCCCTTTAAAATATCCTGTAGAGGTGGTTTGTAGGAGGCAAATTCCCTCAACTTTTGCTTGTCTGGAAATTGTTTAATCCCTCCTTCAAATTTAAATGATAATCGTGCTGGATACAGTATTCTTGGTTCAAGGTCCATGTGTTTCACTTCATTAAATATATCATGCCATTCTCTTCTGGCCTGTAAGGTTTCTGTTGAGAAGTCTCACAATAGCCTGATGGGTTTTTCCTTGTAGGTGATCTTTTTTCTCTGTCTGGCTGCCTTTAATACTCTGTCCTTGTCTTTGATCTTTGCTATTCTAATTATTATATGTCTTGGTGTTGTCCTCCTTGGGTCCCCTGTGTTGGGATATCTGTGGGCTTCCATGGTCTGAGAGACTATTTCCTTCCCCAGCTTGCGGAGGTTTTCAGCAATTATTTCTTCAAAGACACTTTCTACCCCTTTTTCTCTCTTTTCTTTTTCTGGTACACCTATAATGTGAATATTTTTCCGTTTGGATTAGTCACACAGTTCTCTTAATATTCTTTCATTCCTAGAGATCCTTTAATCTCTCTCTGCCTCAGCTTCTCTGTATTCCTGTCCTCTGATTTCTATTCCATTAATAGTCTCTTGCACCTCATCCAGTCTGCTTTTAAGACCTTCTGTTGATTGTTTCATTTCTGTTATCTCCCTCCGGACTTCATCCCTTAGCTCTTGCATATTTCTCTGCAGGTCCATCAGCATGGTTATGACTTTTATTTTGAATTCTTTTTCAGGAAGATTGGTTATATGCATCTCACCAGTCCCTCTATCTGGGGTTGTCTGAGTGATCTTTTACTGGACCAGATTCTTCTGCCTTTTCATGGCGATTGAAGTGATCGGCGGCAGGTGGCACATGTGTCAGCTGGGAGAACAACGTCCCTTTATGCTTGCTAGTTGCCTTGCCCTTCTCTGCTGCCTGTGTCTGTTACCCACACACAGGGAGAAGTCTCTGAGATAATCTCCTGAGCTTCCATAGGCAGGGCGACCCTCAGGATAGCCTAGCCACTGTGGAGGGCTCACAGATGTGCTGGGTGTGTTCTCCTGCGAGAGCAGCACCCCTTCATGCCTTCCGGACCTTGCTCCGGCTTCCGCTGCCTGTGCTGGGCAGCTGCGCGCTAGTGGCAGCCTCTGGGTCTGTCCCGGTCATCTGCGTGCTGGTAGAAGACTCTGTGTGGTTGCTGTGGGCAGGGCTGTTCTCCTGCTGCTCCCCAGCTGTGGTGTGTCAGCCAGTTTGCTTGCAGTGCCGGCTGGGGGCAATGAATGGCAGGCTGCTTATTGCCGTGAGGGGCTTCAGGGGTGTGTTACCCCCCAGGGGGTAAGGGCGCCTGAAGTTCCTCAAGATTCCTAGCCTGCTGCGCTGAGTGTGCCGGGATGATTTTGTCCAGCTGTTAAGCTCTTGTCTCTTTAAGACTTTTAAAAAGTGCCCACTTTTCTTTTGTCCCAGGGGAGCCGGCTGTGGGGACCGGCTCGCAGTCTCCATCTCAGATTTTACTTTTCTGTTTCTCTAATATCCAGTACACCATGCAATGTGTGTCTGTGCTCCCCATGCAGATTACTAGGGATGGTTATTTAGCAGTCCTGTGCTTCCACTCCCTTCCCACTCTGATTCTTTTCCTCCTGCCAGTGAGCTGGGGTGGGCGGAGTGCTTAGGTCCTGCCACATGACGGCTTTGTATCTTACCCTTTTCATGAGATGCTGAGTTCTTGCAGATGTCGATGTAGTCTGGCTGTTATACTGTATCTTCTGGTCTCTCTTTTAGGAGTAGTTTTATTTGTTGTATTTTCAAAAATATATATGGTTTTGGGAGAAGATTTCTACCGCCCTACTCATGCCACCATCTTGATCCCTTCCCCTGGGGAATATTTTTAACGTTTTCTGTTCGTTCCACTTTCCTTTGTACATTTTTTTCTGAAAAAAAATTTTTAATAGCCTCTTTCAATTTGAAGAAGATAGACAAACTTCTGTGCAACTGAAGTACAATTGGTTTGCAAATGTTGGCATGGGAAATAGTGTAACAGTCGAATAAGAATCTTCAAGATGCATGAAACAGACTTTAGAAAAGTGAAGGTAAATAGAAGTCCCTCAATAATAGAAATGCAACTGACAGGTACCACAGGACACAATCCACCTGGATGGCTTTAAACCAGTGATGGGTAGGAGGGATAACACTGCAGTTGGTACAGGCTCATCATTATTCTCGAGGTACCAGGAACAATTCTCTTGATGTTGTCAAGAAACTCAGAGGACAGAGGGAAACAGATAGAAAGGAGCAAACGGAAAATTCATAATAAATATAATAATAAGGAATTAACTATTCTTATATTAATTGGAGATCCATCACCTATCTTTTTTCTTGTTTAGCATCATAGCATCTCTGTATTGTGAGTAGGGAGCAGTGGTGGCATATTCTACTGACAGGTGAGAGAGTTGAGATATGGAAGAGGTAATTGCTTTGACCAATTAATTATAGCATTAATCATCATGAGATACAACCACATATAGTTAGGTTTTGTGATTCCATATCCTGTGTTCTTTCCAATATAATACCCTGCCTCTTAGACCAATACAAGGTTTTGAGTCCATCAATCAGTTTAAATATGCCATATCCCCAGTGCATGACCCTATTATTTCTTATGAAAGTGAGTTTAATATGATATGGGTCATCTTTGCACCTCACCCAAGGGGTCTAGTTACTGAAGTTTAAAGAGGCCACATTATAGATTCATGTGCCTGGAAGATATCTAACAGCGTAGGTCTTGGGAGAGTTAGCATCATAGAGAAAGGACTCCAGCAGAGAGAAAATGCTCCACACCAGATGAAAACAAAGAGTATGTCTACTTATATCTCAGAGGGCAGTGCTGCCAAATCTGCAAAATTGTTTGATTGTGCATTTTACCCTTGAATGTTGCTTGAAAATTTCCCTTCCAGAGACAACAATATATTTACTTCTCTCCTGGCAGAATGGTTGTTTTATAGATTTAATTTTGTTTGTCCTAAGAGTTTAAGGACTTAGGACAGATTTTTGTAAATTCATGGCATACAATCTCTGGCCACTTATTTTTTTAGATAGATGGCATCATGTAATCCTAGTGGAAAGGAGAAGTGTATTTCTGCCTTTCTAATGGCAATTTATTTTGGAAATGCTGAGGAATCAAGGCCCTAGCAGAGCAGTCCCATTTGTGCATACTTTAATTTCACCATGCTTGTTGAAAGATATTAAAAAGGCCCTATCTCGTAGTATGTGAACAGAAAACTAAATCACTGTAAGTTCTCTCTGCTAGAAAACTGAGCTAGAGTGGTTGCTATCTGTGGTCCTTTGAATTCCCTTGTTCCACATGTCCTTTTCAATCGTAGTACCAAGAATGGTGCACAGCAAAGAGAAGGGCTCAGTAGCTCTGCATGGATGGGTCTTTGTTCAAACAAAAGATTTAAAATATTTTAAAACATCTTCCTTCCCTTGCTTTCTTCATTCCTTCTTTGCCTCCTTCCTCTTTGTTGAGCATATTCCATCATCCATGCTTTGTGCACCTACCCTACACCATCATGTTTTCATTTACTGGAATCCCAGGAGCTTATGGAATGTCCTGGTAGATAATCATAATAACCCCAACTAAAATGTAACAGCTTACAGAACTCCTTCAATCACAGTCTTTTACTTCATTCCCCTAGAAAAATCTTTAGATAGACTTTATTAATTTTATCTAGTAAATGAAGGGAAACAAAGGTGAAAATTAAGTGACTTGTTCAGGGCCTCTGGAGAGTCAATAGCAAAGCCAGGGCTTGAGTGCAGGCAGTCTAACCCTAAACCCTTGGCTCTTTTCTCTACTTCACATTGTCTCTCCAAAGACAAAGCAGCGTGTGTTATCATCAAGTCAGTGTGGCCAGCAATTTCCTAAAGATCACATAGGCTGTAGCTTATCAAGAAGTACATGCTATGTCTTCTCCATTAGAACTTTACTGAAAAGAGGACTGTATATTGTTGTGATGTATTGAAAAGTGCAGTCCTTTTAAGGTAAAGATGGTTGTTTTTCACTCTCCTTGTTAAGCAGTTGCCAGTCTTCCTTTCCTTTCCTGAATCCCACTCCACAGATCTCCTTGTTGTCCGTCCTACCACTGGCCTCAGATTGACACACTTAGCTCAGATTTTCCCCTTCATGTTCTTAGTTTTTAATAACTTTCCTACTCACCATACTATAGTTGTTAGTATAAATCACTTGCTCTTGAGTTTTCCTTTCCAGACCTGCTATCGCTCTAAAACTTAACTAATTCTGGGAAAGAGCAGTGGTTCTGGATTTATATTGTCCCCACTACTGAGCACACATGTCTATGCTCTGCTGTTGGGACAATCTACACCATGTTCTTTTGTGAGAAGATATTAAAAAGGTGCTATCATAGTATGTCAACAGAAAACTAAATCACATACTGCCAGGACTAGTTAGTTCTGTATGGCAGAATTGTGACATTAAATTAACTTTCATCTTTTCCTTTCTTTCCTCATGATTCTAAAAATAGCTTTCTAAAAAGTCTTCCTTGGTTTTCCTTTACAAATCAAATGGGGCATTCATTTAAAAACGCAAGCTTTGCTTATCAAAATGGTGTAAATAGGGTAACTCTGAATTCTCATGAAAATTCAGAGTCACCTCTTTAATCATTTGAATATATACAGTATAGACTTGCATTTTAAAGAGATTTTAGCTAGTTCTTAACCCCAATCAAACAGTGGAATCTCAACGAGATATTTTTTAAAACACCAATGACCAGTTGTCCTTCCCAGAGATTCAGATTTAACTCGTCTGGAGAAGGGCTTCAGCCGTGAATTTATTTTGAAAGTCCCACAGATGGTTCTGACTGAAAGCTAAGATGAAAGGCTATGAAAAATGCAGAACTGAGTGGAAGGCAGGTCTGCTGATGCTGCCTACCTCTGCTCCGAGCAGCAGAATCCCATCAAGCCCCTTACATGGACCTGAGTTTCTGTGAGAAATAGTTAGAAAAGCCCTAGTTCCAAATTTAAATATACCTTCCAGTGTTTCTCAAACTGGAAACCAAAGGCACCTGCTCTCAGCATCCACTCCATTGATTGCTTCTGAATCAGAATATCTACATTTACAGCCTGAAGCTTCACATTTTTCATAAGTGTGATTCTGACACCTGTTAAAATAGGAGAACCCACTAATCTCTACCATATATACCTACAGCCAGAGGGACTCTGTGTTTTTAATGTCTCATATCTTCTGTAATCTAGAGCATCCCCTATGTTTTTATAAATGCTGGTGATCTATTGAAACGGTCAAACTAGTATAAAATGTTCAGCCTTTTGAATTTGTCTAATGGTTTTCTTTGATGCCATTTACATGGTAATTTCCTATAAATCAAAAGCTAGAACAATTAGCTTCCTTGGGTTCAGGTAAAACACTTTGGGTAAGAACCCCTCAGAGGTGGTTCTATCCATCATATTCCATCATATCAGGAGGCATGTCATGTCAGGCTTCCCGCTGTTCATAGCACTGCTTTTGATCCCTGGGTTGAGGTGGTGGCAGTCAGAGCCACCCATCATAAAACTGCCTTGTCCCTTTGTGATCAGGAAGTAATGACCCTTCTCGTCACACATATATCCAGCTCTCCATCAGCGTTTTACATAAGAGGTTTGCATGCACTGATGAATTATTTTATTAGGAGTTATAATTTGATGATTGCTTCTGAAATATTCTCTCTCTCCTGTAAAGAATGATCCTTTTCAAAGGTGATGTGGACTATGTCACTGCTCTGTTCAACCTTCCCTCCCAGTGACTTCTCTCTGAGACATCCAAACACCCCCTCCCCTGAGGCCCCTCTCCCACTGCCAGTTTCCTCACTGATTTCATTTGTGACTCTCTTCCTGACCCTCCCTCCTTCAGTCCCCTTTCTGGAAGATGGCAAGCATCCCCACTGCCTTGTGGTTCCCTCCACATGGAATGAGTTCTCCTAGCTTCGTCAACAATTATTTCAGGTTCCTTCTCAAATGTTACCTTATCAGGGAGCCTTCATCTCCCCGCCATTGTTAATACAGCACTCCTTCCAACACATTCTTGCCCTATGTGAAAGGCTGATGGGGAGCTGGATATATTCGTGATGACAAGGGTCATTACTTCCTGATCACAAAGGGACAAGGCAGTTTCATGATGGATGGATCTGGCTGCCACCACCTCAACCCAGGGATCAAAAGCAGTGCTATGAACAGCAGGAAGCCTGAGGTGACATGCCTCCTGATATGATGGAATATGATGGATAGAACCACCTCTCAGGGGTTCTTGCCCAAAGCGTTTTATCCTCTCTTACTGATTGACATTATCATGTATTTGTTTCCATTTTCACAACCTCAGTGAGGGTTAGGAATTTTGTAAGTTTTGCTTATGACTGTGTCCCCAGAATCTATAAGAATTCCTGGTATATAGGATCAGTAAGTACTTGGTGAATGAATGACTGACGTGACTCGTGATGTCCCGAGGGGCTGAAGAGCATGACCTGCCTCACTCATCAAATTAGTAACAAGAAAGAAGAAGACACTCTTGACAGCTGTCAGTTGGGAACTTGCCCTGGTGAACTGCTGAGTCTTGGTGTGGTCCTGTTGAATATAAACAATTCCACAGAATACCACATCAGACAAGCTCAGTGTGAGACCACAGTGCAAGGAGACAAAAACCAGATCACCCCATAATCACATCTACGCCCAGACGACACAGGAACATGATGCAAAGCACAAAAATGTCTGAACATTGGGTCTCCCAGCTACCAGCTATGCCTGCTGCTTCTAAATATTGCAGCTTCAGTTATACGCTGTTCCTTCTGCTTCCCAGGTATAAATTATCAAGGTACCGTGAGTTTTCTATGCCTGTGATAACAAATTATTACCAGCCAGGTGGGTTAAAATGCCAGAAATTTATTGTCACAGTTCTTGAGGCCAGCCATTTGACATCAAGGTGTTGGCAGCGTCATGTTCTTTCTGAAGTTTCTAAATCAGAATCCTTCCTTGTCTTCTCTGGCTTCTGGTGGCTGCTGGCATTCCTCGTCCTTTGACTGCATCATTCCAGTCTCTGCTTCCAGAGTCACACTGCCTTCTCCTCTTGCATTTGTAGTCAACTCTTCCTCTGTCTCGCCTTTTCTGGGACATCCATGATTGCAGGAAGGCCTCAGCTGGATGGTGTGAGATGCCATCCCCATCTCAAGATCTTTAACTTAATTACATCTGCAAAGACCACCGCTCCCCGCACTCTGGGCCTTTTTTTAAACGTAAGGTAACATTCCCAGGTTCCAGGGATTAGTTCCTAGATGTCTATGGGGAGGGGGCATCATTCAGCCTACCACATACTCCACTGAACTTCTATATGTGACCAATCCAAACAAAGCAGGTCTTCCTTGAACCTCCTCATCCAAAGCTACCTATCTCAAGTCAAAAATCTATAACAAACTCCTCCTAACTTCAGTGGCTTACCTCATGGTTTCCCTGGTGCAATGCTCTCCCTTGTTACAAGTAATAAAGCCAGCTTCATTTGACAGTCGTGGATTCCTGGTGATCTCTGGCTGGTGGGCATGAACACTAACATATGTGTCTTAAATTTATCTGGTACTAGATAGACTTCAGGATTTCAAATGCCCCAGGTTTTCTTTTTTCCTTAAGATATCTTATAATCAGTGAAGCATCTAAATTAGTGGTTGCCATGGGGCACAAGGGGTTATCACTAAAAAAAATAGCAATTTATGTATAATTATAACACATTTGGAAGCATTTTATTCTTTAAAAATATTACAAAGAATCTTCCTAGTTTTTTGCTATTAGATATAATTTAAGTGACCCTGGATCAGAAGTACAAAAAATTAAAAACTATTTTTAAAACTTATTCTGGAAGGTAAAGCTTACCTTTTAAATGTATTGCTTTAGATAAGGGGCAGAGGTCATCATTATAAGTGACATTTTGTATGTAGTTACACATTATTTCTGGTACCTGTGGTTTTTTTCTCAAGACCTTTATCACCTGAAGCGACTGCTCAGTAAAGGCTTTTACAAAGTAGAAATCTCTGATGTGTATATGTCAAGTTCAATTATAGAAATATATTTCAAGAAGATACACAGGTACAGATGCTTAAAAACACTGCAATAGTATGAAAGTGAAGATAAAGACACTCGAAAAGAACAGCCTTGACAAAAATTATGTTCAATCAGCCATGCAGTACTGTAGTATATGAAAGTTACAGAAACAATACCTTTTGGCAGGGGCTAGACATGGAAGTACCCTTTCCTTAATATTATATATGAAGGATAAACGATTACAGGAGTATCTGAGTTCCCTTCTTCCCTTTTTTTCAGGATGGGGGTAGTGGTGTTTCTCATCCTCTTACCCTGGTCCTATTAGTTGTATATTCATTCACTTTATAAATAATTGAGTATAAACAGTGTCATGGACATACATTTGTATGCACTGTAATCTAAGTCTTAAGGTTATTAGTGTTTGGCGAACCCTAAACAAAAATTCCATGTACAGAGATTGGTCAAACTTTTAAAATATTATTATCAAAATCCACACCCAAGAGTTTGTACATCAGTATAGGAGCTATGAGAGATAAGAATTATGTGTGTTTGTAGCTAGCTAGGATTATTGCAGGACTCCTAGCAGAGATATGTATTAACACAAGACCTACCATCTACCAAACTCTGTATCCACCAAACTCTGCAGGTTTGGACGTCCCCCATTCACACTTCCAGTGGGAACCTCCTGTGGAACTTTCGAAACACATTAATCATTAGACAACCTCCAGAACAGCTAAATCTGAGTGTCTGGACAGGGAGAGGATGGGTATAGAGGTCGGGACACTGTGTGCTCATCATCACATCTCTGCTGAAATTAGTGTCTTGCATTAAAAGAAATCCTGACTTATTTAAAACCCGATCTGTTGTACTTCGCTGTAGACAAGTGAAAGGAATAGTGGGAAGCAGCCAGCTGGTCTGACATTTAGGAGGTACTGATCATCTTTGACTTCTGAAGGTATGTTTTGTTTAAAATGTGAGTCCAAAAGAACAGAGAAAGAGGGCTGCCGTTTCTCAACAGAGGAAGGGGGTAAAGAAGATAGGAGGAGGAAATAACTTCCCCAAAAACCAGGTGATGAAAGAATGACTCCCTTTTCATCACTAGCCAGCAGATCCACTGCCTAGGGTTTTTAACAATGTCAGCTTTCCACGTGAATGCTGCCTGGAGAATGCAGAAATTAGCCAGGACAGGCCACGTGACACAGCAAAGTGAAGCTGCAGAGTGAGGAAGAAAAGTCTTGCATTGGATTAGAAAATTTGGGAGAGAATATAATTGTGGGGGAGGAAAGTAAAGGAATTCTTGCTCAGAATATACAGCAAAGATGATGGTAAATTAGAACATTACTCAGCCTCTAGGATGAGCTAGAAGGATGAAAACAGACAACTTACTTATGGAACTCACTAAAAAACAGGAAACCTCCACTTCTGAAGTAGATACTTTCTGGCAGAACAAAAGGACTGCCCCAGAGCTGAAACCCGGCTCTAGTGACCAAGGACGGGGAAATACTGCATGAGTCAAGTAAATGCTAAAGAAGCCAGGATTGTAGAAGTCTGCCAAGAGGCAGAAAACCTTCTCAGAACTTGAGTAATGGGAGACTCCTTGGGAAAAGTGTCTCTAGTGGGGGAAATAAACTCATATTGCTTACTTCTGTCAGTGTCTCAATTTGAGATGAGGTTCCAGTGAACATATCAAAGGGTACAGATACAATCTGGATTGTAGTAAAAGCCATACAATTAGACTTCTAGAGAGATTTGGTTAGCCTTAGCCATTGAACAAAAGAAAAGGGCAATAGATTGACTCAGAGAAAGTTGGGAAGAATGAGTAGAAAATAAGGTGTGAAAAAATAATAGAAAATGCAGAAAGTAATCCTAGATTCAGGGAGAAAACTGCTTGAATGGGGCACATCAGAAGATAACAATGTTACTATGTAAGCCCACCAACCCCCACCATGCACATCAAGTCAGAGAAACAGAGCCAAGCTTAGCATGAGATACTACAAGACACAATGGAAGCTTCTGGAACTTAATGAATTGCTAAATTTTACTTAGGGAACTGAAGCCCTTCAAACTAGTCAAAACATGCCCAGAAAATGGCCCATACAAACATCCTGAAGGTGCAGTGAGACTCAAAATGCCAGCAGTCAGAAATAGCATACAGTGATACTGGCCCCATGGGATGATTTTTCTGCTAAATGCACAGTTCTTTCAAGTTGTATAAAGGAGGACAAAACACAGAATCAGATATTTTGGTAAAAGAGTAATATTTGAACAGTGAGAACTAATATAAAATTAGAAAGACCCAGGTAGCCAATAAGAGAATTTGAAGTGGTACCCCATAACCCTTAATGCATACCCAAATGACTATTTGGGCAGGGGGAGATCTTTTGAATTGGGATAAAAACAAATTGACCCACATCATTGTGCAGGAGGGTAAAGGGAAGGCTGTTGAACTGCTTTCTTCAAAGACTATAACTAACATCCTGAAGCTCATGCATAGAAAAGTACAAATCTCCCAAAACATAAAGAAGAGATAAATTCTTAGTCATGAGTTAAAGAAAATATGTGCAAAACTTGTACACGATCAACTACAAAACTTTGCTAACAGAAATTTAAGATCTAAATAAATGGAGAAATGTACCATGTGTATAAATTAGAAAACCAAATCTGGCTAAATTATCACTTTTTTTTCTACAAATCAGTTAAGTTCAGCAGGCTTTTTCTTTCAGTATTAGTAGAAATTAAGAAATTGATATAACTTTATATTAAATACAAAAAGCCTACTTTAGCAAGAACATTTTTTGAAAGATCTACAAAATTGAAGTATTTATTCTATCTTATGTATATTTTAAGGTGTAGCTTAAAACAACAATTTAAAAAAGGGAAAAATATTTGAGTTAAAGACTTTGTAAAAGGAGATATAAGAATTCCCAATAAGCACATGAAAAGATATTTGACGTTGTTTAGAGAAGTGCAATGAAGTACAAGTTAGCATGAGCAAGATTAATAGACAATGCCAAGTGTTGGCAGGAATGTGGGGCGATTGGAACATCATTGCTGGTGGGAATGAAAAAAACACTGCCAACTTGGAAACATTTTGGTAGTTCCTTATACATTTAAACATACACCTTGCATATAACTCAGCAATTTCATTAGTAAGTATTTACAAAGAGAAATGAAAACCTGCATTCAGACAAATACATGTATGTGAATTTTTATAGCGTATTAACTATTCAAAATCTAGAAATGAACAAAATGTCCATCAACACATGAATGGATAAACAAATTGCATATATCTACACAACAGAATGCTAATCACCAATCAATTGGAAATCAGTACTGGTATAAGCAACAATATGAATGAATCTGAGAAATACAAGGCTGAGCAAAAGAATCCAGAGATAAAATAGTTCAGACTGTTTGATGCTATTTCTATGAAGCCTAGAACATATAAAGATAATACATACTGACAGAAATCACATGAGTGGGAGAATATGAATTAACTGCAGAAGGAAACAAAGTAACTTTTGGGGTTTATGGAAATGTTCTCTGTTTTAATTGTGGTTCTGTTTAATTGTCAAAATTCATTCCAACTGAGTACCTAAGATGGGTGCATTTTACTCTATGTAAACTATACCCCAATAAATTTAATTTGAAAACGGAAGTAATAATAAGGATGATCTCTGTATTATAGGAAAATATCTTCATAATATACTGTTAACTAAAAATCAAGTTGCCAAACAGTGTGGGAGTTATGAAGATTGTATAGATATGTATATATGTACTTATTTATTAGTATGTGTGTAAGTGTGTGCAAATACATTTGCAAAGGGGACACAGAACCTCAGGACGTTAATTGGGAAGATCACTCTTTTAGCTCTAAGATGAAAAATCCCTAAGATAAGATAAATGTAAATGTTTTATATGATTATAAAATAAATAAAACAAATTGAAGGAAACATCATCCTTTAAAATTCGAATGAAAAGTAAAAAGTGAATCTAAATGTATATAGAATTGGTTGTTCAACAAGAAAATGTTCCTCCCATGAACAGATGCAGTTTATTCTAATTTTTTTAAATGACAAATTTTTATTGTCACCCAGCACCTTGCTATTTTAGAAGATGGAAGATGTTTTAAGATGTTTTAGAGTCATGAATTTGTAACTATCATGGCTTGCTGAATCAAACATGATGAATTTGATGCACAATTATTGTGGCCTGATAACTAATTTTTTGGATTGAGATATTAAAAAGCAATACCAGGCTTTGCTCTCTGTAGATGTATTTACCACATAAGATACTTCGGCTTCTAATGTGTTTCCTTCTCTCCAAAACAATGACATTAATGGGAAAATGATCACACACTTATCTCCTAACAGAAGCCTGGTAAAATATTCTTGACCATATTTTGTACATGACTGCAGATCATGCAAACTGTAGCCAGTTCTTTTTATTTCCCTCAACATTTGTTAACTTAAAACTTCGTCTTTTATTTCCAAAGAGACTTAGTTCTCCTATATATGACTGAATTATTTCTGCTGGTTTTCTAGAGACCTTTACAGTAACTGAATGTCCATGCAGAATTTTTTAAGAATTGTTTTCATTCTCACAGTAGGTATGGCAGAAATAGAAGCACTTTTGTAAGTGACTTTATAAAAGGATTTTATATAGTGGGATATAGTTTAAGTAAAATAGAGCTCGAAAGGAAGCTTAATATATCTTCAGTAATCTGTGTTAGTGATAATGATAGTACTGTTGCTTTGAAAATATTATTTATATAGAAGGATGAAAATTAGGAACTTAAATACTCAGTATAACAAGAAATAGATGTGAATATAAAGTTCACAACTGAAGCGTCATTATGTCTTACATCAGTGTTGCCATTTATATTTTTTATTATTTCTTTTGTTTTTTTTTTTGGTTACATTGTTTGATCTCTATGTATGCCCTACTAGTTTTGATCGACTGCAAAGCATTTTCTTTTTCAGATTTTTTTTTACTTGGTGTCAGGGCATTGGTTGGTTAAATTTTCATAATCTACTCTTCTTAGAAGAAGAACTCCACCTTAATAATATTTTTCACCAGAACACTGATAAGTAATTTAAAGAGATAATTTGCTTTCACTTGGCAAGAAACACAATATACTTTTGCCTGGATACTCTGGGTTATGTCAACAGTACAATTGTGTTGATAAGGTATAAGGATCATTATGATTTTTCTGGACATTTATGGAGCCATTTATATTGGTGGCATTCTGTTTAAAGTGAAAGGTTATGAAAAGATGTGTTAGTTAGGCCCCAAAATGACTCCTGATGACCTCCTTTATTCAGGTTCTTGTTCACATTGAATCAATTCTTGCCTGTGGGACTAATGTAGCACAACAGGAGAACAGTGGTGTGACTTCCAAGAATAGGTCCTAAAGACACTGAAACTTTCTCCCTGATGTCTGGGACTTCTTACTCTGAGGAAAGCCAGTTGCTATGCCTTGAGTATGCACAGGCAGCACTGAGGAGAGGTGTGTATGAAGTGGAACCCACTTGCCACATCGACATTCCAGCCATGGAAGTGAGCACATTGGAAGTGAAACCCTCCAGTTCCCATCAAGTCTTCAAGTGAGCAATGCCAATGCATGACTGCAAGCTCACGGGTGGCAGCAAGCAGGACTTCCCAACCAAGCCATTCCTGAGTTCCTGAGGCACAGAGATTGTGAGAGACAATAAATGATTCTGGTCCTTTTTAGCCACCAGTTTGGGGTGAGAAGAAGGACAAGGAGGGTGAGAAGGAAGCAGAGGAGGAGAAGGAAAAAAATCCAAAATAAGTGTGGTGGTTTGCAGGATTATTCAGCTATAGGAAAAACATTCTCCATTTGGGGATATCACACCAATTTATAAGGGAATAATGCCCCTCCTAAAAAAGCAATTATTTAATTTAGGTTGCTAAATGAGTCCAACTAAATAAAAACAGCAATACAACACATTATGCCCTTGGTGTTGGTTTAAGCAGACTGTGAATTCACCTTAGACGTATCAGTCATTAGGGACTTGGCATTAGGGTTCATAGTGATTTCTACATGATCAAGCACAGCAACCAATGGCAATTAATGGGATTTGAATATGAGAAATTCCATTCCTAACTGTTTCCAAAATAATTGGACCCCACTGAAACCAAGGCCTAATAGAACAGGTACCCATTGCCATACAAATATAACTTCCAATAGCAATTTTAGGTTCTCTGGACTATTTAAAGAGGTTGGTCAGACTTTGCCCCAATCAGCTGAAATAGAATTGGACCTCCAGGAAGGGGCCACACTGAGCAAATGCCAAAATTATATTATGGGACAGGCAGTAAACCATGGGCCCTCTGCCATTTAAGCAGTATACTCTCCACCAGTAAAGGCAAGCTTTAAGGAAAGCTTCTTGTTAATTCAGACATCCCAGAGATAATTTACCGAGGAAACACAAAAACTCTGGCTTACAGAAGGCAGTGTCCTTATAACAGTAAGAAGGTATTT
This sequence comes from Smutsia gigantea, assembly GCA_032199065.1. Taxonomy (NCBI): domain Eukaryota; kingdom Metazoa; phylum Chordata; class Mammalia; order Pholidota; family Manidae; genus Smutsia; species Smutsia gigantea. The sequence goes on from JAVSCE010011067.1 coordinate 100,849, forward strand.
AGAAGGCCCCTGCTTTACCCCTAACACTGGAAAATGCTAAGTGAAGAGAGAACCAGGGTCATCAGTACAGCATTTTTGAGTTCTAGGCACTCTGGATGGCAGTATCAAGCAGAGATATTACAGTCCTCCAAAGTTCACAGTTGTCCAGATTTTGGATGATGGTCAAACAGTTGGAAAATATTTCTAAGTAAGAGAAAAATGGTTTTGGAGAAAGAGCTAAGGAAGATAGTAAGTAATTAATGAGTACATATTTGGTCCTGTGATCTATCAAAACCATGAAAGAAGGACTTCCAAAAGAACAGAGAGAGTGGGTGTTCTTGCTAGAGGCATAAATTCTATTGAAAAATGCCCGGGATGTTTGGAGAGAGTGTATCTGAAGACCCTTTCACAGACATGTGAGGAAGAGGACAGGGTGTATCTGATTTTTCAAGTGTTGTTCTCATGAGTGGAGGTCGAGAAGGGGGATTATTTGAAACTTGACAAATGCAGTTGTGACGTGTGACAACTGAGTCAGACTTTTTAATAAATTCAAAGGCTAATTTCCTAGAGGGCTGATTCCTGGGAGACAGTGCTGGGTGGAGTACACAGGGCCTTTGTCAAAAGCAGCAAAAGTTGTGTTTTCTCACCGATACTGACTCAAAATGAGGGAAGGGCTGCATTTGTTCCTCAGCTGTGATTGACCAAAAGACAAGCAAAAGAGTTGGAAGAATTGTGTGCAAGCTATGGAATTGCTGAATCAGAATTCAGATGTGGGATCTCACTGTAGGACAAAAATTATGCTGGAATGGGCAAGGGACATGGAGAGTCAATGGGGTTTTCACATCCCATTGAAGTAGCCCTGATGTTAGAAAAGTGGAACCATCTATTAAAAATGATAAGAAAACACCTAGGTCCTGAATTTAACAGGAAACAGGCAACATACTTCAACTTTGTCTTAGGGATTCAAGTGTGAGGCCATCAAGGGGGTACTATACGCTGCCACAAATAATGATGCCCATGGCAGTGGTCAAAAAACACTGACCAGACATGCATGAAATGAAAATTTCACTAATGGTATGAGGTTGCCAAGAAAAGTGATTTTTATCTCCAGCCTATAGGCCCTGGGGGAAGTTTTCCCAGCCAAAGATAAGTTATTTTGAAGAATTAATCCTCTAACAACAAAATTAGAAAACAGGGGGACAATTTAGGGTATTTTAAATACTATCCATTAAAGCAAGACTGACCAGAGACACTCCTAACTCTGTTGGCACATGGTGCGCAAACACACAAAAAAGAAGAAGAAAAAGAAAATTTTGCCAAGACAACTGAAGTAGTGGTAGAAGCAGAATCAAGAATATGTTCAACTGAGACCAGACAACTTTCACAGGGTGGAGATTAGCAAACTCAGGACAAATGGAGGCTCAAATAGAATGCACAAAATTCACATTCCTTATTGGAATAATTTGGATGCCATCTTTGAAAATGGTTGTGGTGTTATTAATAACACATATTGCCAAACTGTGTGATGCATCGGGAAATTCCCCTTCATTTGTGAGAATAAGTCTATGCAAAAAACTGCTGTGCGGGCTCTATTATTGTGTTTGTGGGTGCTTAGGTTTTTACTGTGACTGCTTACATAGCAATTGTTAAAGTTGTGTACATAAACAGCTCCTGTGCTGTGATGATCCAGATCCACATGTTAGTGGCACCAATACCCTAATTCTTTCCATCTTCATCCCAAACAAACCACGCGCAGCATCTAATAACCCAGGTGTGTGTGCGAGCACGACAGTAGCTGGTTCTGCTGTCTGTTCATCACAGACAAAATCCTATGATAGAGAAAGGACAAAGACCGTGTGCTACGGAGAGTTGTTAGGGACACCTGTAAAACAATTCCTTAAAAACAGGTCTTATCCCATGAACCAATGTAATTATTTGGTGCTTTTTAGTCAGGGAGCAAAATATCATTGGCTTCTGATATTAACTTGACAGCCAAATTTCATACATTTTATAATTGTAAGGTTTTTTCTGTTTGGGATGATAGCTCTGCTTCAAGGTTTCAAACAATCAAGAGGTAGCTTTTGTATTATAAATGGAATGATTTGAGAGAAATGCTAAAAAAAATTTAGGAACTCTGAGGACTGTTTTTGAACTGACTTTCTTTTGTAAATGGACAATCAAATAGAAACTACCCTACATTAACAATCAGGAGACCTCAGAACCAGATATGTTAAAATTCCACCCCATTTTGGTAAAAATGTAAAATTATATACCCACATTTATTTATTCAATCAAATTTTTTTATCTAACAAATAGTATCACATGCTGAACTCCGTGGGAGACATTTTTCTAGGCCCTGGAAACAAAGCAGGGACAGAAAACAAAAGCTCCTGCCCTCAGGGAGGTTCTATTCTAGTCAGTAGGAGGTGCAGCCTGTACATATACATACAAGGAATAACATGGTGCTAAAGTGTCAAGTGCTAGAGAGTGAAGATTGCAGATGGAGATTTGAGGTGGTAGAGTCCAAAAGGATCTCCTTCAGGAAAAGAGCAAGGACATGAAGAAGGTAAAGTTGTTGCTGTTTTTTAATGTTAGAATCAGATGCAGACATGAGTCACCTAGATACTCCTAATCAGGAAGTGAATCATAGGAATTTGACCTGAACATATATAATGGCAATCGATGGAAAATTTCTCTAGGGATTGTTGAAGATGATGCCTGTGATAGCAGTTGACTAATTGGTTATCAGCGGGTTAGGATCACTGAAAGACCACAGTTCCTCATGCCCCACTCCCACTAGCAATGAGAAAAAATTAAGACAGGTGTAAAACACTACCATTTTGGCGGCACTTGACATGACTATGAAAGCCATTCTGAAATGGAAGAGGAAGTATTAAACCATAGGCATACCTGTTTATTCACAAGACAAATTTTTTACTGGACACAAATATGACCTTTAGGAGGGACTAGACATAAAGGCCACATTCTACATTAAAACATCTACATGAATAGGACGGCTTCAGCTAAGATTCACAGAGTTATATAATTTTAGTGCAGGAACAGGGTATTAGCTCTTTCGTTTCATTTACAGGTTTCTGAGTCTCCTAGCAATCAAACACTTAATCAGATACCTTACGCATTATTGTATAGGTGTTTAATGGCACCATGATATCCACGGTAGAGGGGGACTGTGATGTCCTCACTCCCTGGAAATCCCAGTCCCCCATGAGGCTTTATCCTTGTTATGCAGCCATACAGATCTACCAACTTGTGGAGAATTTGTAGTAACTTCCTTACACACAAATCCTGCCTGTCATACCACAGTCTATTTCAAGTATTATGTTGGTCTAGAGAGGGGACATCATATTATTTAGGTTTTAACAAAACACCAAAAAAAATTGGCAGGAGTTCATAATAATAAGTCTAGAAATTGTTAATCTTGGGGCAATTTATGTAACAGACCATCCTGAGGATGATTTCTTGGCAGGTATGCTATATCCCTGGTGCTCATACTTTAATGAATATTGGTGGTCTAAATTATTTTTGAGACTAAATGGAGGAGTACAGGTTGGCCAGTCCAGCTGTACAAAGATGGCACTAGGGGTGATAGAGCATGTTGGAAATGAATACTAGGATTAAACTATTATACATTTGTGGGAATCAATCCAACATCCAATAAATGATATAATTGAAATGTTTAAGACACAGCTTGGGGATACCATAGCAGAAAGGTGGCATTAAATGAGCTGAGTACATTCTTGCATTGGATTTTATGGGATTTGGTAAGAAAAATGACTCGGGAATACAGATATTAAGGGGAACTTCAATAACAACATGAAACAAATAAGGGAAGTCATAAAACATAATTATTTTCCCAAAGCGTTATCACAGAGCAGACCCAGTGTGGATTTTAAATGGGGCAGAGTTAATTGGAGATGTGCAGTTATACTTCAGTAAACTCTGAGTACTGAAAACTAAGTTTAGAGGTCATTAGAGGAAATACATTGAACATTTTTCCTGCCTATCTGATGGTTGCTATGTTTCTGGGAAAAGAGGGAAAGCTCTACATTCTAGAAGTCTAGATACAAATATAGAATGAATAATAGAATTTAGAAACAAGAATGCCCTTTGTAATCAATGATAAACAATACTAAAACCACTTTATGAATGGACAGTTATGTGAGACCAAAATAAAATCGAACAATCACATGCTGGTTGAAGGGGAGAAGCATAATTTTACTATGGATGAATCAAGCTCCCATTCCTTTATCCAGTGATCAATCTTTGGTAATGGTAGGATGACTATGTATCTACTCCAGGTATCCTAAAACAGAAAGTATAAAACATTTCCCCTCATGTTTATATTAAAGATATTTATCATCAATCTAAGTAAGTATCTCTATTTAACTTTCATTTTATAGGAATTACAGAGGATACAGAAGCAAGCTCCCAATATGTACACTTCCTAGTATTCGTATCTAGTCTCATCCCCTCCTCTTGAGTGTGGTCAGGACTTCGCAACTCATTTTTTTTAAGGTACTATTGATATACAGTCTTATGAAGGTTTCACATGAAAAAACAATGTGGTTACTACACTCACCCATATTATCAAGTCCCCCCCATACCCCGTTGCAGTCACTGTCCATCAGCACAGCAAGATGACATAGATCCACTATCTGCCTTCTAGCTACACTGACTTCCCCCTGACCCCCCACACCATGTGTACTAAATATAATACTACTTAATACCCTTCTTCCTCCTTCCCACCTGCCCTCCCACACCCCTCCCCTTTAGTAACCACTAGTTCCATCCTGGAGTCTCTGAGTCTGCTGCTATTTTGTTCCTTCAGTTTTGCTTCATTGTTATACTCCACAAATGAGGGAAATCATTTGGCACTTGTCTTTCTCCGCCTGGCTTATTTCACTGAGCATAATATCCTCCAGTTCCATCCATGTTGTTGCAAGTGGTAGGATTTGTTTCTTTATTATGGCTGAATAGTATTCTATTGTGCATATGTACCACCTCTTTATCCATTCATCTACTGATGGACACTTAGGTTGCCTCCATATCTTGGCTATTGTAATTAGTGCTGTGATAAACATAGGGGTGCATATGTCTTATTGAATCTGAGAACTTGTATTCTTTGGGTAAATTCCTAGGAGTAGAATTCACAGGTCAAATGGTATTTCTATTTTCAGTTTTGGAGGAACCTCCCTATTGCTTTCCACAATGGTTGAACTAGCTTACATTCCCATGAGCAGTGTAGGAGGATTCCCCTTTCTCCACATCCTCGTCAGCATTTGTTGTTCTTCGTCTTTATGATGTTGGCCATCCTTATTGGTGTGAGGTGATATCTCACTGTGGTTTTAATTTGCATTTCCCTGATAATTAGTGATGTGGAGCATCTTTTCATGTGCCTGTTGGGCATTTGAATTTCTTCCTTAGAGAATTGTCTGTTCATATCCACCTCCCATTATTTGCTTTTTGGGTGTTGAGGTGTGTGAGTTCCTTATATATTGTGGATGTTAACCCCTTGTCGGATATGTCATTTAAAAATAGGATGCCTTTTTGTTCTGTTGATGGTGTCCTTTGCCATAGTTTGGTGTAGTCCTATGTGTTCATTCTTGCTTTTGTTTCCCTTGCTCAAGGAGATCCATTCAGAAAAAAGTTGCTCATGTTTATATTCAGGAGATTTTTGCCTATGTTGTCTTCTAAGAGATTTATGGTTTCATGTCTTGCATTAAGGTCTTTGATCCATTACAAGTTTACTTTTGTGTATGAGGTTAAACAATAATCCAGTTTCACTCTCTTGCATGTAGCTGTCCAGTTTTGCCAACACCAGCTGTTGAAGAGACAGTCATTTCCCCATTGTATATCCATGGCACCTTTATCATATATTAATTGACCATATATGCTTGGATTTATATCTGGGCTCTCTAGTCTGTTCCATTGGTCTAGGGGTCTGTTCTTGTGCCAGTACCAAATTGTCTTGATTATGGTAGCTTTGTAGTAGAGCTTGAAGTTGGGTAGTGTAATCCCCCCTGCTTTATTCTTCCTTCTCAGGATTGCTCTGGCTATTCAGTCTTTTGTGGTTCCATATGAATTTTAGAATGATTTTTTCTAGTTGAAGAAAGTTGTTGGTATTTTAATAGGAATTGTATTGAATCTGTAGATTGCTTTAGGCATGATGGCCATTTCGACAATATTAATTCTTCCTATCTAAGAGCATGGGATGTGTTTCCATTTATTGGTATCTTTAATTTCTTTCATGAGTGTCTTGTAGTTTTCAGATATAGGTCTTTCACTTCCTTGGTTATGTTTGTTCCTAGGTATTTTATTCTTTTCGATGCAGCTGTGAATGGAATTGTTTCCCTTATTTCCCTTTCAGCTAGTTCATTGTTAGTGTATAGGAATGCAACAGATTTCTGTGTATTAATTTTGTATCCTGCAACTTTGCTGAATTCAGATGTTAGATCTAGTAGTTTTGGACTGGATTCTTTAGGGATTGTTATGTACAATATCATGACATTTGCTAACAGGGACAGTTTAACTTCTTCCTTCCCAATCTGGATGCCTTTTATTTCTTTGTGTTGTCTAATTGCCATGGCTAGGACCTCCATTACTATGTTGAATAGAAGTGGGGAGAGTGGGCATCCTTGTCTTGTTCCCAACATTAAAGGAAAAGTTTTCAGCTTCCCACTGTTAAGTATAATGTTGGCTGTGGGTTTGTCATATATAGTACCTCAACATAATAAAGGCTATATATGACAAACCCACAGCCAACATTTATGTTGAGGTACTTGTCCTCTATACCCATTTTGTTGAGAGTTTTTATCATGAATGAATGTTGAATTTTGTCAAATGCTTTTTCAGTATCTATGGAGATTACCATGTGGTTTTTGTCCTTCTTTTTGTTGATGTGGTAGATGATGTTGATGGATTTTCCAATACTGTACTATCCTTGCATCCTGGAATAAATCATACTTGATCATGGTGGATGATCTTTTTGATATATTTTTGAATTTGGCTTGCTAATATTTTGTTGAGTATTTTTGCATCTATGTTTATCAGGGATATTGGTCTGTAATTTTCTTTTTTTGTGGGGTCTTTGCCTGGTTTTGGTATTAGTGTGATGCTGGCCTCATAGAATGAGGTTGGAAGTATTCCCTCTTCTTTTACTTTTTGTAATACTTTAAGGAGGATGGGTATTAGATCTTCACTAAATGTCTGATAAAATTCAGCAGTGAAGCTATCTGATCCAGATATTTCGTTTTTGGGTAGTTTTTTCATTACCAATTCAATTTAGTTGCTGGTAATGGGTCTGTTCAGATTTTCTGTGTTGTTCTGGGTCAGCCTTGGAAGATTGTATTTTTCTAGAAAGGTGTGCATTTCTTCTAAGTTATTCAGTTTGTTAGCATATAATTTTTCACAGTATTCTCTAATAATTCTTTGTATTTCTGTGGTGTCCATAGTGACTTTTCCTTTCTCATTTCTGATTCTGTTTATGTGTGTAGACTCTCTTTTGTTCTTGATAAGTCTGGCAAGGGGCTTATCTATTTTGTTTATTTTCTCAAAGAACCAGCTCTTGCTTTCATTGATTCTTTTTATTGTTTTATTCTACTCGATTTTATTTATTTCTGCTCTAATCTTTATTATGTCCCTCCTTCTACTGACTTTGGGCCTCATTTGTTCTTCTTTTTCTAGTTTCATTAATTGTGAGTTTAGACTGTTCAGATGGAATTGTTCTTCTTTCCTGAGGTATGCCTGTATTGCAATATGCTTCCCTGTTAGCACGACCTTTACTGCGTCCCACTGATTTTGTGGTGTTGAATTATTGTTATTTGTTTTCATATATTGCTTGATCTCTGTTTTTGTTTGGTCATTCATCCATTGGTTATTTAGGAGCATGTTATTAAGCCTCCATGTGTTTTTGGGCTTTTTTGTTTTCTTTGTGTAATTTATTTCTAATTTCATACCTTTGTGATCTGAGAAGCTGGTTGGTACAATTTCAATCTTTTTGAATTTATTGAGGTTCTTTTTGTGGCTTAGTATATGACCTATTATTGAAAATGTTCCATGTGCACTTGAGAAGAATGTGTATCCTGTTGCTTTTGGATGGAGTGTTCTGTAAATGTCCATGAGGTCCATCTATTCTAATATGTTGTTCAGTGCTTCTGTCTCCTTACTTATTTTCTGTCTGGTTTATCTGTCCTTTGGAGTGAGTGGTGTGTTGAAGTCTGATAAAATGAATGCATTTCATTCTATTTCCCCCTTTAATTCTGTTAATATTTGTTTCACATATGTAGGTGATCCTGTGTTGGGTGCATAGATATTTATAATAGTTATGTCTTCTTGTTGGACTGACCCTTTTATCATTATGTAATGTCCTTCTTTGTCTCTTGTGGCTTTCTTTGTTTTGAAGTCTATTTTGTCAGATACAAGTACTGCAACTTCTGCTCTTTTCCCACTATTAGTTGCATTAAATGTCTTTTTCCATCCCTTTACTTTCAGTCTGTGTATGTATTTGGGTTTGAAGTGAGTCTCTTGTAGGCAGCATATAGATGGATCTTGTTTTTTTATCCATTCAGTAACTCTGTGTCTTTTGATTGGTGCATTCAGACCATTTTACATTTATGGTGATTATCGATAGGAATGTTCTTATTGGTATTGCCGGCTTCAGATTTGTGGTTACCAAAGGTTCAAGGGTAATTCCCTTAACATCTAACAGTCTAATTTAACTCACTTCATATGCTCTTACAAACACAACCTAAAGGTTCTTTTTTTTTTTCTCCTCCCTTTTCTTCCTTCTCCATTCTTTACATATTAGGTCTCATATTCTGTACTCTTTGTCTATCCTTTGACTGACTTTGAGGATAGTTGATTTAATTTTGCATTTGCTTAGTAATTAATTGTTCTACTTTCTTTACTGTGGTTTTATTACCCCTGGTGACAGCTGTTTAGCCTTAGGAACACTTCCATCTATAGAGTCCCTCAAAAATACACTGTAGAGATGGTGTGTGGGAGGTAAATTTTCTCAGCTTTTGCTTATCTGGGAATTGTTTAATCCCTCCTTCAAATTTAAATGATAATCTTGCCAGATAAAGTATTCTTGGTTTGAGGCCCTTCTGCTTCATTGCATTAAATACATCATGCCACTCCCTTCTGGCCTGTAAGGTTTCTGCTGAGAAGTCTGATGATAGGCTGATGGGCTTTCCTTTGTATGTGATCTTATTTCTCTCTCTGGCTGCTTTTAATAGTTGGTCTTTATCCTTGATCTTTGCCATTTTAATTACTATATGTCTTGTTGTTGTCTTCCTTGGGTCTCTTGTGTTGAGAGATCGGTGCATATCCATGGCCTGAGAGACTATCTCCTTCCCCAGATTGGGGAAGTTTTCAGCAATTATCTCCTCAAAGACACTTTCTATTCATTTTTCTCTCTTTTCTTCTTCTGGTACCCTTATAATACGAATATTGTTCCATTGGTCACACAGTTCTCTCAATATTCTTTTATTCTTAGAGATCCTTTTATCTTTCTGTGCCTCAGCTTCTTGGTATTCCTCTTCTCTAATTTCTATTTCATTTATCATCTCCTCCACCACAAATAATCTGCTTTTAAAAACCTCCATTGTATTCCTTAATGATTGGATCTCCAACTGGAATTCATTCCTGAGTTCTTGAATATTTTTATGTACCTCCATGAGCATGTTAATGATTTTTATTTTGAAAACTCTTTTAGGAAGATTGATGTGATTGGTTTCATTTGACTCTTTCTCTGGTGTATGTAGCATTTTGCTTTGAACCAGTTTCCTTTGGCATTTCATATTTGTATGTGGTGCCCTCTGGTGCATAGAAGCTGTATTCTCTGGAGCTGCTCAGCCCCTGGAGCAATGTCAGGGGTCACAGGGGAATGACGTTGGTGTCTGGGGGGAATAAAGAACTGTTTCCTGGTTCCTGGCTGCTATTCCTGTCTCCACTGCCCGAACCAGTGGGCCGAACACACAGTTGTAAGCCTCTGTGCTTTGTGATTGTAGTTGCTGTAGGTGGGGCTTCCCTCTGGCTGGCCCGACAGGGGCTGCTGGTTTGTGAGCCAGGTGCAGGCTGACCAGGAGGAAGGGGCAGTTGGCTGCATATCATGGAGGGGGGCCTTGGAGCTGCGTAGATAGCCAGGGTGATGGAGTGCCTGAAGCTTCTGAAAGTTCCCAACCTGCTGGGTAGAGTGCACCTGGACAATTTTGTCTATCTGTCCTTTCTCCTGAGCAGTAAGCTCTGTGCAGTCCTTGCCCCTTTATCAGCTCTCTCTCTGTTAGGATGTATCTCAGACTGCTCACCTTTCTTTTGTTCCAGAGCAGCCGCATATGGATCCCTATTTTCCACAAGTGGCTGGAATCTCAATCTCTCCAGGTATTCTGCATGTCTTAGCTCTCCAACCCCACTTATCACCAGAGCACCATGCAATGTAAGTTTGTGTTCCCAGAGCATATCTCCAGGACTACTAGGTGTTCAGCAGTCCCTGGCCTCCACTCCTTCCCTGCTCCTTTTCTCTTCCTTCCCCCAGTGAGCTGGGGTGGGGGGTGGGCTTGGGTCCCACCAGATCATGGCTTTGGTATGTTACCCTGTTCCATGAGGTCTGTTCTTTTCTCCAGGTGTATGCAGTCTGGCCCAGCCTTCTTTCCTGTTGCTCTTTCAGGATTAGTTGTATTATGTTTTTGTATTATATGTGGTTTTAGGAGGAGGGTCTGTCTCACCTCTCATGCTGCCGTCTTTAATCCTCTCTCAGCAACTCATTTCAATGATTATAATTCAACAAACGTGATGTGATGTCATTTCAGAGAGTAGATTACAAAAAAATAATCTAGCTTCCACCTTGCTTTCTTTTGTTGCTTGTTTTCTCACTTTCTCACTGATGGAAACAGGTGTCATTTTGTGAGATGTTCTGTAAAGAATCCTATGTAGCAAGGAACTGAGAGAGATCTCCTGCCAACAGTCCTCCAGGACTTGAGACCCTTAGCCTAACAATCATGGAAGTGAATTTGGGAGAGAATATGCCCTCAGTCAAACTTTGGAAGGGCTGTGACCCCGGCTGATAACTTAAATGAAGCTTGATGTGAGACTCTGAATCAGAAACAAAGAAACTATGAGGTTATAAATGATTGCTAAGATGCTAAGTTTGGGGATAATTTCTTTCACAGCAATATATTAACTACCACATAAACCAAAAAACACCATGAGGAAATATTTAGGCAAAAATGGAAGGAGGGGCTTTATACAAACAAGTAAGCATTCTTCATCAAGGCAGAAAGTCATCACCAAAGGGCCTATTGAACATTTAGAAGAAATGTGAGATACAACATAGAGTTTTGATTTGTATCTTAATTTGCACTGGGTAGAAACAAAAGACACTCATGGGACAGTTAGAGAAATCTGACTGGATTGAGTATTGAAATATATTGAGGATTTATTAACAATATTAGTATATTTTTATTTTGGCTTTATGAGAAGACATTTTCTTATCTGAAGTATGTGTTCATGTTAAAGGTACAATACTATATTTTCTGTATAGTACTTTGCATTCCAACATAAAGAGTGGGATGTTTGTAGGTGTGTTTCAGTTAACTTGACTCTCCTCCTTGGATGTGGTCAGTTAGCATTTGAAGTACCCTAATCTGAATTTTTATTTCTTTGGAGGCCACAAGTATTGTTATAGAAATCTACAGAAGAAAATTTCCATTTAGCTGAAGGGTTCTTAAAAATAAGTTTTATTCCTAAAATACAAGCAATGTGAAAGATACAGCTTTGACTAAAACAGTATAAGCAGTCCACCTTGTCTGTGCAACAGCGAAGTGTAAGTGTTCGGAAAGCCCAGCTACCACATACCTTCAGAGCAGCACTTGTGGTACAGATGCCTATGGTTCTAGTGGCTTCCCTTAAGAGCCTGACCCAATGATAGAAGTGGCTTTTTCTCTAGGGTACATATCATTAGCATCTGTCTAGCAGTGAAATTTTAATTCCAGGTGCGTGATTGTCATACTGTCTGAAGCCAGAGAATGGGAATTTCTCAAACTTTTAAGGAAAAGTCTTTCGACAGTTTGGGGGTCTGTTTGTTCATAAATGTTACCTGGCAGAATTGGGTTGAAAACATGCTTTTATTGTAATCAGCCACCTGGTATCCAGGTCCTGGTGGAGAAGAGGTATAGTTTTCAACTTGCTCTAACTGTTGGAAGATACCAATGGTGAAAGTCTGTGTTACTATTTGTCAGATATTTGGCTTTCTCTTCTAGTGGGAGAATTACACTCGCCTAGCCTGTGGAATTCAGGCAGTTTCATGTGACATGTTACAGCAAATAAAATGAACAGGATGTAACATGCTTCACTTTTTTGCATCTTTCAGAGCCAGTGCATGATTCATTGATATGTTCTCATGTTCTTTTTTCCCTCCTCTTCAAGCATGGAAGCATGTGTCAAGGTAGTGTTTCTGTCTGCCTGGGTGTCTCATGGACCTCAAGGTACAGATATCCCTTGGCAACACATGATGGACGCATGACATGAATGAGAAACAAATTGTTGTTTTAAGCCTCTGAGATTTTTTTTTATTCCACTGCGTAGTCTATCCTCTCCAGATTGATCCAGCAGACTTTACTCAACAGACCTGTTGATTAGCCACTGGTGAAATCATCTTTCAAAAACATCTCACAGGGAATGGACAACAAAACTTGGAAGTGAATAAACCAAGAATATGTGAAAAGTATGGAAGACTAGAAGATAGAAGGAGTTATCAATAACAACTTCTATTAGAGGAATCATCTCATGCCAATGCTTTAGACACTTTAATGTTCTTCAAATTTGTTTCCACTTAACTCAGAAAATTTGAAGAAATTAAGAACACTGCACACACACAGACCTCCAACACCACGTTTACATGCCTCTGGCCTCTAAGCACATACTTAGCCTTCTCCTTTGCCATTAGAGTTAAGTGGCAGTGAACTTATCAAAGACAAACGTATATTTTTGCACTAAATCCCATTCCTTCTAGTCTCAAGAACAATTCTCCCACCTTTCTATGTCACTAATTTCCTCCATTCTACCACTTCATTCCCATCAGCATTCAACATAGTTCTTGAATCATGTCTTCATACTCCTGCTAATAGCCAGCCATGTGGACCTACTTGCTGTCACCAGTGTGTACAGTGTATTGTCATGGTGCCATGCTTTAAGTGAACTGTTGGCCTTCTGTTTGAAATGTTAATTAATATCCTCCCCCAACAAAACAAACAGAGTTTGTCATCCATGAAGTATAGATCCAAATATCACTACTATGAAACTTTCTCTGATTTCCACCAAGTGGAATTCATAACTTTCTTCTTTGTTTTCCTAATAGTTCTCCTTTCATTCACTCACTCACCACCTATTGAGTGCCTACTATATGCCAATCATTGAATAAGATGTTCAAGATATGTGGGCATATTTGGGGAGCTACACATGAGCACTAACAACATAATATAATTTTCCTAGCCATGTTTTAATCAAATTCTGAATAGAATATTTTGTGGATAAACATGAGGAGTAATGTTTAAATGCTTTTTGATATTTATTTAGTTATCTCCTTAGTCAGTTTTCCTTTTAGAATATAAGATAGTGTTGGATAAAATCCATTCAGCCCCTTGAGCTGTCTTTTATCAATGGGGATTTACTGAATATTGATTAAGACCATGAGGTTCAGAATCAAGCAGATATGATGACTTCAAGTCCTGCTCTTCCAGCCATTATCTGTCTCCTAGCCTCAGTAAAATTTGGATTTTTTAATTATGCATGGATTCATGAGAGTCGTAAGGATCAAATGAGCAGTACTTAAAACTTTTAATATAGTCCTGGTATATACTAGGTCCTCCAAAATGATTAGACATTACTGAAGTCAGTATTGCCTTATTTTTATTATCTTCTTTATTTTCTTAATGTGGTACCTGGCATATAGTAGATACACAATAATCCTGTGACGAATGAATGGATGGATTCAAAAAAGCATGGATTACTTAACTTCAGTTATTTTCCCACCAGCAGGTTCTGTTTTAGGCTACTCTACCAATGAGAATAATTAACAATTTAAAACATGACGAAATAAAATGGCAACATCTAGGAAGGGAAGCAAAGCATAGAGAGCCTTAATGGTCAGTTCTAGTGTTTTTCTAGGAAGAACAGCTAAGGGACAATTTTAAGCAATCCACATTGTTGTGAGTTGTCCATAAGAGATGAAATGTCACCACTTTCTCTTATACTTCCTGGAAAACCATTTTTGGAAGAAATAGTTTCAGTTTGTAGCCATCCTGGAGTTTATGTTCATGGTCTATTCATTGCTCAGTAAACACCTGTTAAGAGGATTTGTTCCAATTGTTTGTAGGCTCTTATTGTGAGTTTCATCAAACCCTCTAGCCACTCTGCAGTGAACCCCCAGCAAACTGTCGAGTGATGTAGTGATGCAGCACCTGCTTGCTGTTAGCAGAAGGCCAGCAAATCCCATCAACATTTAGTAGAAATGGAAACACTTACCCCTGCCTAGCTGACCCCTGTGAGCCCACACAGCAGATTCTGGCCACCTTTTATTCCCTCTCTTTAGCTGGCAGTAGAGTGAGAGCAAGCCAATTGCATGATCACTTGAAACTTATCTTCTCCTTTACATTCCAAATGTGCTACTAGCCTATGGCAGAAAAAGCTATCTATCCAATAAAGATGTCTGCTCCTTTACACAAGGTAGAGTTGTTGCCAGACAGACACTATATTTCAATCAAGGTGTGGCTAAGTGACTAGTTCAAGCCAGTGGAATTTGAGTGAAAGTGATATGTGTTACTTCTGTACTGAGAAATGTAAGGAGTCAGTTGATGAGTTGCAGAACCCGGGTTGTTCTGGGAGGCCATGTGTTTAGGATGACAGTCTTCTTTAGCCTAGGTCCCCCCAAAACACTACAACTGCATGGAGTAAACACAGCCATACCTATTTTCACCAATGAGTACTCATATTTGCCTGTTGCAGGAGAAATGAAATAAACTATTGTGCTAACTGCCAGAATAGGACAAATACAAAAGCAGATATCTAAACATTAGACTACCAGCTTAAGCATATTTTACCAACAGGAAGGGGGTAATGTTAACAATAGTAATCATCAATTATTTTTGATACCCATTTTACATATTTCCATGTTTAATCCCCTAAAAACTCCCTTACGTAGCTTCAGTATTCTCAGATAACTGAAACGCAAACTGCAAAGTTCACTTTTAGCCTGGACTGTGTCACAGGTAAGTAGCAAAGGTCAGCTTCATTTCCAGTTTTTTCTCCAGATTCCATGTATGTGGCTGCTACCACGATGAAAAATCATCTTATCTGGGAAAGAAAGGTGTAGGGAAGTTAATTAGGAATTATACCTTTCATCCATTGCCATCCACATGACATCTTGGCTATTCCTGGTGTCAAACCTAGGTTAAACTAAGATGGGCAAATACCCAAGTTACAAGCATTCCCTCAACCTTGGTTCAAAAGTAGCAAATATGGAATTAGCAATAATTTCTATCTAATCTCAGAAGCTCTGTCTTTAAGAAGCAAGGCACGAAAACACAGGAGTGACTCATGTACCTACTTAGACCAGTATGCATAATATTTCAGATATTGTTTGTACCAGGTGGGGTCATAGAATCCAAAGACTGTGCTCCTTGGGTCTGGAAGAGATGGTAGCTTTTGAAGGTGTTGATCCTTCAGAGTTCTGTTGTTATAAAAACCATGACCATTGAAAAGGGCAAAGTGGAAAGAGAATACTGTCATAATCCGCCCCCACCACCATCACCCTTGCAAAAGAAAAGTCAAAGGAAAACACATAAAACTTCCTGTTTTAATCTTGTGTTTTGGAAATATTGATTATAAAAATTTGACACTAAATGGTGCTAGACTGTGTTACATAACAAAAATTCAAAAGAGTAAATTTGAAAATTTAATTGGCTCTATTAAATGATCCATGAATTTGGGCAGCATCCCATCTAGAAAGTGAAAGGAACTCCACTGAGCTGTAGAAAAGGAAAGGGTTTTAAAGGCAGAGAGGGAGCTGAATAAAGGAAATTATTAGCAAAGAATTGTTTGTTTTAGGCAAAGTCACTCTCATAAGGGGAATAAAAAGGGTCTCTCAGTTAATTTCTTAGCGCTGGCCAGGAAATTCCATGTTGATTGGCTAAAGGTTACATTCCTCGGTAGGGGTGAGGGTGGGTTGAAGCTATAGTTAGGTTAGCTATTACATGTTTGGTTTGCTGAAGTAGGGCCATGAACGTAAGTGACTCCATCTTTAGGCCTTGGTTGTTTTTTATTTGTTTTGGTTTTTTTTTTAACAATTTGCTGCTTTTGATCAGACTTTCAGCTTAACTGAAAAATGTGATCAGAATTTAAGGCATCAGTGCCACTCTCAGCTACCACCCTGTAGTTTTTGAAGCTTTTGTTGATCCTTTGTGTGGTATTCACAGGTTGTAATGTTTTTGTTTAATCTCTATGATACTCACAGGTCATGACTTCAGGTTAATAATTTCAAAGTCGGTCATCCTTTTTGTCCCCTTTCTGATGATCTAGTTTTAGGGAGATCCTTTGCTTGGTGGCTAGCAGCTGTGAACATGCATTAAAGCTTTTGCAAGAGTCCATCGCACCAGGGAGGTCGCTATGACTATCATTAACAAGATAATTCCCAGTATCTGGAGTGCACTTTGGAGCCATGGTCCCCAAGACTAAAAATGGTTAAAATCAAATAAATCAAAGAAAACCCCTGATGAAGGAGTTACCTTTTTAAGCCAAGTGTCTTGCTCAGTGATCTTAGATAACGGTGTTTCAACTTCCTCAGAAGCATTAATCCAGGCACAGCAGGTGGTGTTGGCCACAGCACAGACACCTCCTTGCTCAGCTAAATGATAATCAAAGGTTACCCTATTGTCAAGAGCAACTTTGGCCAGAAAGTCTAAGGATCTTCGTTGGGCAACTGCTGTCTTAGCAATGGATTCTGCAACATTTTCAAGAGTTAAGGAGAGGCTTCTCATCATATTCTTATTTGTGTTTACTCCTAAACAGGAATGTATGGCCCTAAATCAATGATTGCCTCCTGGTAATTTCTCTCTAACTGGATTATATAAATCCAGGGAAGTCAACCAATGACATAAAAGTTACAGGTATAGTTAAGATAACCTTAGAGGCATTGCCCATTTTTGTGCCTGCTAACTAGACATTCAGAGATTCAAGGAGAATGATAACCATAGGTCCAAAGACAAACCCTGTCAGGGCACAAACCACTCCAGCAAAGGTGGCACTGATAATGGACAAACAGGAGTTTTTGAGGACAAATCCAGGACTCTGAAAGGCAAAATTTACCCCCCATAGCAATGGCCTGGGAGAGATGAATAAGGGTGTTGTCTTTCCAGGAAAGTGCCAGAGCAAAGGAAAGAAAGAGAAGAAAAAGTCAGTTTCATGTTTAGGTAAAGTATGACATCTTGATCCAGTGTCTCAAGTGAAACTCCAGTGTACTTCACTATTAGCTTGTTAATTTGATTTAGAGGTTTCTGGTGTCTGTACAGGACCAGACATCAGGTAGAGCCTTCTTTAGTTTTGAAATGCTCATCTAAGGTTTAAGTCTCCAAGGTTTGGCTGCCACCTGGGTGGTGAGGAGGACCTGGTATAGCCCCTTCCAAGGTAATTTAAGGGAAGTCTTTATTTCTTACTGAATCCAAATCAGAAGTGTGGGGGAAAATTGAAAACATTAGTTTGGAGAGTCATAGCCAGATTTTGTAAGAAACTAGAAGAAATCAGGATCCAATTCAATTTACAGGTATATAACAGAACCTCAAAGACAATTAGCAGGATTAGAATCTAAAACAGACAAAGGTACAAATATAATTTCTTCTCTCTACAATTACCCTTATATTTTATAGTACAACTAACATGTTTGCATTACATTTTGCCTGATTATGTAAGTGTAGCAAGAATAGTGAGCATGCAAGCTCTGTTTGAGACTGCTTTGCTGGAAATTTGTAAGCCTGGTTCCAGGTCAGTTTATTTCAGGGGGCTTAATTGGCTTTGTAAAGTCAACCTTAGTTCCTTAAAACTGGCTGGTCATAACTGAGTACACACATCTCTCTCAAATATGTCATTTCAGTCAAAGCTTTGATAATATAACCAATGTTCCCAATTGTGTCCTAGCACAAGAACAGATTCTCATTGAACTTAAGCAAGTAAGTTTTTTTTTTCTTTAATATCCAGCAAAGCTGGGTGCATGGGCTTACTTGCTTCTTCAGGGCAGTCCCTTTGCTCCTTTTTGCTCTGGGTGGTTGGGTTAAAGGCTTTCTCCATGACCTATACAAGTGACCTCTGGAAACTTCAGGCTTAATGGTGTCTGGCACTCATCACCCAGAAGGAGAGAATCTCTTTACTCACTGTTCAAAAAATTGACCTAGGAATTGGCTGACCGGCTATGTTTGGTTCAAATATTCACTCATGGAGCCCAGGAAGTGACGTCACCCCCAGCTGACCCACAGGGTTACTAATAAAGCAAGGCACCCCAAAAGGAGGAGAGGCTGTGTTACCAGAAAGGCAATTTTTCCTTGAAACAATGACAAAAAACAACTCTTGAGCATTTATTGGAGTCAGGGTCTGTGATAGACATTTTGTATGTGTGTTATTTTACATGGTCCCTAACATATCAACGTGGCTGATATTATTACTGTTATTATTATTATCCATATCATACAAAGTGAAGCTAAGTGGGATTAAAAACATGACCAAATCACTCTAAGTAGCAGAACTGGAATTTGACTTCATGTCATTTTTGTTCCCAAGCCCAGGCATCGAAACATTGTTCCGTACAAGGTAGCTTAATCTTTTAGGTTCATAAGTGTATCTGGATTTTTTTTTATTTTACTTCCTTTTGCATGTGCAGTACTTCCAAGGACCTTTCATCTCCTTCCTGCTATTTGTTCCTTCCAAAAGTAATTTTCAAAGAGTACAAGAGACCAAACGTATAACTTGCTTTTAATTATTAACAAATCTCTTTCCCATAAAAGAAAAGAGATTTAGTTTGACTTCTGGGGTCTTGCAATATCAAAATCATTTTGTTTTATTTTTAGGCAAGGAAAACCAAGTTTGCAAGGAGTGGTTTCCTTTAATCAGAGGACCTGGGAAAGGGCTTGTCCCAGACCGTTGGTTATTTACTGCACTTAGCTGAGAAGAATATATATAAAATGAAAACCTAAACATTCCACCTCTCCCTCAACTCTGTGAGTCTCAGCAGTTAAGTGGTGGTCTTAGCAGCTGTGCCATACTGTATAATCTTCAACTGAAAACTAGTTATACCAAATATGGAGAAAAAATTTTTTAAAGTTCATTGAACATAATTCCTTAGGACAATGAAATTATAGTTATAAATAAATGGCACTAAAACAGTTAAATGTATTTTCCCAAGAGAAGGAAGACCTGTTAAATGAGAGTCTTACATATCAGTGGGTTTTGTTGGAAAATTTGAATTGCTAGAGTGACTTTCAGTTCCCACCCTTTGCTAAATACGAAACGAAAACTGATATATTGAAATTTCTCTATTACTCTAGCCATAGACCTGTCAGAAATATTATGGGTTGGTTTACCTTGGAAATTGGCATTAATAAGAAAATGACAAGAAACTTGATGCACAAAAGCTACTATTTCCAGAATTGTAAAAATTTCATAGGCCATTTTTTTCAGTTTCTCATTTAGAGTAGCAGGGGAGAATGGATTGAAATTAAGTGCACCCTCAGATACTTAAATTGAAATGCCCTCATGCTGGCTGGTTTTGGGAGAGATGTGTGAATACAGCAGGGCCCATTCTGAGCCTAAATTATTTTTGTCTCTTTGTTCATGCTTGTACTTCAGGTCTGATGTGAGATATGCTTTTAATAAGGGATTACTGGGGTCATCTTCAGACTTTCTCAAATAACCATCATTATATAGCTCATGACTGCACATTTTTACATCTTCTAATATCTTACCTCTTCAGCAGCCCCTTAGTGAATAATGGCTGGTGGAAAACTCAAAAGCAACATTTTCCAAAGTAGCATTTTGGCAAAAGAAAACACAGAAAAAGAAAAAAATGGAAGAAGGAAGGAAGGAAAAATGGACCAATGTTTGGTTTACAGCAAAGAGCACTTTTCAGTTTATAAAGAACTTATATGTATTCGCTTTCTGCCATTAATCATCCCAATAGTCTTACAAAATTGATGATAACATATATCTATGGAGGGTTTTTCTTCCAACCAAAAAGCAAATATGAACTACATTGATTTTTCAATGAGTTTTAATGAATAGTGTTAACATGCCAATTTTTCAGGAAAGGAAATAGGTCTTCAGAAGAAACAAATTATTTACATAAGGGCTCACAGTGGAAGAGGCAGTTAAGGGACTCCAGTGAAGGGCTTCTGATTCTTCATGTCCTAGGTGATAAGACTCTATTACATGCAAATCGTGTCTCACAGTGTATAAAGTGTTCTTGTGGGCTTTGTCGTATTGAGACTAACACCAACTTGGTGATTTTCACACCGTAAACTCTTCCTGAAATGTTATACTTTAGTTTTCAATTCAAAACATCCATGGAACTTCGGTCTACAACACACAAGTTATGTATCACTATTCTGAACATTTACTCAAATCCATCCTAGCCCACCTGGGTTCCCCTGGTTTTGTCACATCCCTTCTATTAGACTGTATGCTCCTTGATATCCACAACTCTGTCTTACACCTCTGCATTCTCCCACAGTACCGAGAAAAGAGATAGCAACATAATAGGTACAAAATATGTATATTGTAGTCCACACTGAAACACTGCATTTTATTTTGCTGAAATCAAGCCACTATAATCCAAGAACATAATATTTACATATTTTTAAGGAAATAAATATTTAAAAATTCTACCCATTATTATTTCAAATAGTAGTGTTTAAGAGTATTAACCCCCAATTTTTAAAAATGCAACTGAAAATACCTACTAAAGAGTAGTCTAAGCTAATAAAAATGTGACATAAATGTCTAACAGAAATAAAGATCATTCTAAAATGCAAACAGTATATTTCAAGCACAACTTAAATCAAAATATAAATTACATCAGTAGTTGCAGTGAAAAACTTGATTGTCTCTTTGAATGGCACAGCTCAAACTCTAGTGAGACGCTCTACCTACCTATATGTTTCAGTAGCATGTTATGTAGTTTCTTTAATCCACTGTTCAAATTCCAGAGCACTGGCCGCTGTTGCCATTTAGTGCAGACCCTACTTATCAGACAGACCTGCTCAAGCTGCACCCCTTTTCTGAACACTGCCCTTCTGTGTCTCCCTTTCTCTTGAATTTGGGGTTCTTCTTCATCACACTAAGGCAAGTTCTTGGAGAGCAATACTCTCTCATTTCTTATTCCCTCTTCCATATCATCTCTTCCTTTGGAAACACTACCATCAAGCACATCTTTACCGATAACAACCAGACGATACTTTTTAGACCCTCCCCAGCCCACAGCTATTTCATGGGTGCAGAGAAAAACAGTGTTTATACACCTGTAAGACCTTCACAAGGAATGCAAATTCAAAGAATTTTGAGATAATCTACTTGAGATGTCTTCAGATCTAACTCTGGGCTGCTGACCAATATCAAAGTCTTTCTAAGTTAAAGGAGTCTGAGATACCTGTATGTATGTGTGTGTATTAAAATTTTCAGGATCAAACATCAAGCATTAATAAAACAAAGTAATATCCTATAACAAGATTGGTGTCAGATGGATCAATGTGTTAACAAAAAAATACCCAAAACACCAAACAACAATCAGAAAGACACACAAATAAACACTTTGATCTGATTGGCTATCAAAAGAATCCCCCCAAATCAGTGAATAAAATCACACATGGTCTGTTCATTGATATAAAATTTTCAGCACATAAAAAACACAGTAAAAGCAATTGTCAAACTTGGATAACTACTTGAGATAAAAAAGTATTTCTTAAATTAATAAGTGAACCCATTTTTATGAGAAGGGACAGTCCAGTATAGGCAGGAACGGGACACAAAGAATGTGACCACCTGCGAATGAGGAATAAGACCACCATCATCCCAGTAAGAAGGCAGAGGATTTTGTTTCTGAAATAAAATAGAGAAGGAGACATATTAGCCCCCTTTTATTTTTTAAGGCAGTTGCAACCTTCCAGCAAGTAGTATTTTCATTTTGCTGGTGAAGAAAGTTAGGACTCAGAGATGCCAGCCCCTTTTCATGATGAGCAGACTCCAAAGCGTCATTCTTTCCACGACATAATCCTGCCCTTGCATCTGTCATTACTGCAATTGCACTACCTTTATTTGTAGTAAATCTAACCACGCTCAAGCACACATTTTATTGCTTTTAGAAGGCTTTGCTTCAAAGAACTTTTGGGGCCAATTTTGTGGGCAGAATAGACCCCAATTGATATTTCCTGTCAACATTTTGATTTCCTTGGTGAACAAATCAGTTCAACAGGGTGGATGAGAGGATGGAGCCCACACTAGGCTCATTCCTCTCTGTGAGGCTGAGGGGCACGATGCATATACAAATATATATACATAAATTTATTTTTTAAAGAGATTTAGGAGCGGTAGCTTAAGTCATTAAAACCGTCACCCCTAGATGTCTTGTCCCCTCACTGCCATCTCATTCTTCAAAATCCTCCACCAGGGCAAAATCCCATCATTCTGCTAACAAGGTCACAAAAGCCCATCCTTAGCGATGAGAAACTCAAGGTTTTTATATAGCTGGAGCCATGATTAGGAGAGAAGAATAAGAGCTAAGTTCACCAATGTAGGAGCAAGATTCACAGCAACTCTGGGGGAGCTGAACTTCAGGGACGGCTGAACACTCCTCTGGCCACTCCAGCGTCTCCTGGGGAGTTTGAAAAAGGCAGGTTTCTAGAAATTAACTTTCAGAGAGTTTGAGTCAGGAGAGCCTGGAGTGGTTTTCTTGGACGCTGTTTTGAAAAGAAACTAGCAGGACCAAAACAGTTTTTCAGGTGACTCCGACTGGGGCCAAACCACCTTCCTAAGGCAACACAGCTCATTAGTTTAAAAAATCCTGACCAGAGTCCCTCGGCGCCCTCTCCTCAGGTCCTCCAGTGTGAGAGGGTGTGCTGCGCTCTGTCCGCGAGGGGCAGCCCGAGGGGCAAAGGACAGATCAGCATTAGGGTTCCAAGCTCACAGCAGAGCTCAGGGCCGCCCCCTGGCTGTGGGACTTTGTGGGCTTGAACGCTTTGCGCCTCCATTTCCTAATCCTTAGTACAGGGCTGGTACTAATAGTACTTCGATCCGATTACTATTACGAGGGTTAATTTTTTACAAAAATGCAGCACTAATCAGCATATTGTAAGCACTACAGGAGTATTTGTTAAATGAAATGATTCCAGGTCATTTCAGCCTCAACCGTCATAATACAAGCTTCCTTTCTATTCTTTCTCTCTGACTCCAAGGATGAGCTTTTCTCAACAGAAAGAGGAATTTTCCTCCCTACATGGTTATATGGGTCTTGTTCCAGACAGATCAGTGACCGACCGGGTTTCCCTCATCTCTGTTACACAGACGGAGCACCGAGGTACACACATATATGCCTCATCCCATCTTGTTTGCATCAGTCACGCCTAGGGTCACACTAGCGCCTGGATGTCCCCTCTCACCAGTTGGAGATTTTCTACTGCCTTATTAACACCAGCTTTGTGATACACTGATGGTTGAATCAACTGAATGCAACCCCATGGAGGGTTTTATTGGGGCCTTAGGTTTTGAACACAGGAGGTCCTTAATACTTTTGTCCCAATTTAATAAGGTACTAATGCTCAGAGAGGATTTGGCTGTATTTTTAAAGAGCCCCAAATGTTTACCATTGATTCTCCGCCAGTGACAAACACAAAGCCTCCAAAATGTGAGCTGGTAGACTGAGCCCACCCCATGTGAAAATGGCCAGGAGCATCTCCTCGAACAACTCCTTATGGCTCCGTGAGGGCTGTTCTATTGCAATCCTCTCATTCAGACCCAATGAGAAGAAATTAAAACTCAAAAATGAAATCAATACTTATCTTTTTGTGCCTACTCCATGACTGTAGACTCTGGCTTTCATGGGTAATAGATTCAAGCACCACTGCTACTGAATACTGAAATTTATGGACTTCTCCATAGTCATTAATTAATAGTGTGTGAGCACAGAAAAATAACCAGGCAGAACACTTAGAAATGAAATTATTGCCAAAGCACTCACTACATAGTTTTTAAGTGGTCAGTCAGGTGAATAAAATGAATAATTGAATATGCTTTACAAGCAAGAAATAAGGACAAGCAACCCAACAGGTTTTTAATTATCTCAAAGAACACGCATCTTATAAGAATTTGTATTGATTTTATTCTTATGCCCTGGCCAAGGCCTTTTTGTAGTTGCATTTTCTCAGCGAGTTTTGGAAAAGCCCCTACGTCATCATGTACAATCTCATAAGGAGTGTACTGGGAGTCCTTTGCAGTAAGTGGCTGAGGGCTTAATTTTGGTCTTGGAACCTGCAAAGAGGAACAAAAGAATATAGGTTTGACGTGATAGAAATTATACTGTATCTTGGCCCTACTTACACATGTGGCAAAATCATTTCCATGGAGAAGTTTTCTTAGAAAATGCATGTCTTGCTGGGAATATCTATTATCAGTTGGACCCTTGTTGATTTCTGAGTATAATTCTTGAGAGTATTTTGCTCCATGTCTGAAAATATGGGGAAAAAAAATTGATTCTGAGCAGATGAATGGGAGCTGCAATTAGATTGCATTTTGAAACCAGATTTATCTTTGGTTCCCTTTTGTCCTTTTTCTTTCCTCTACCAGCAAACGTTTCCTGTGAAGACCCAGATAGTAAATATTTTAGGCTTTGCAGGCTATACAATCTCAGTTTCAACTACTGAACTCTGCCATTCTGTTTGAAGGCAGCCATGGACAATACATAAACAAATGGGCGTGGCTCTGTTTCAATAAAACTTCATGTATAAAAACAGGTAGTAGCCTAGGTTTGGTCCCTGGGCTGTTGATGGCTGACCCTTGATTGACAGGCACTACAGCCTCAGGGATGTACCAGGAAATGGCTGGAATGGCTGCCATCCCAGGTAAAGCGAGGCTGAATACCTGATGAGCAAGAAGGGTGAACAGCTTTTTCCAGTTCTTTCTTTTTTTGCCCTGGCAGCGTTGCTCTCCTCCAACTGGGGGAAGTTGAGCTTCAGCACTGCAGGCCTTGTGGTGCCCAGGGGAGGGCACTGGAAAATTATTTTGTACAGCTTGTTGTTTGAATTGGGAAGTGTTTCCCTATTTAAGGCCGGTAGAGGAACTCTGAGTGGGGAGAACTGAAGCCAAATCTTGTATTCCCCAATGTTTTGATGGTGGTGTTTCTTTTTTACTTTCCTTAAAAGTCAAAATCATTAGCCTCAAGGCCCTACACTTGGGGCAAAAAAGACTTACCTGGCTAATTGATTATTTTTGTCACAACTCAAAGGAGAAAAGGGGAGGAGGGGGAAGGACTGATATTCCCCAGGCAGCCTTTGACAGGAACAGAAGGAAATGATTTCTTCAGATGATGATCCAAGGATGTGGTGAGCCCAGATGAGGGTAGTTGAGAAAGCATGCCAGAGGCCTCTGCTGAATGCATTTGGATTGCATGGCTTTGCCAGATCCCAAAGCTAATTAGGACCAGACAAAAAGAAGCCCAGCATTCCACAGCCTAGATGGTTCCTTTAAGGTAATGCTTCTTTGAAGTCTGAGAGTATCTCATTGTTTATTTAAGCTTCAACTCTCAGCTTCTTCCAAAGGGATTTAAAGAAGCTTAGACATTAATCAAAATACAAACCAAGACTCTTAGTAACCAGCTAAAGCTAAGCCTATCCAGTTAAATAAAATGGAATAAATGTTACCAGAAGTGGAAGATAGGCTGATCGCTTCATTGGGTGATGGATTTGGTACTAGTGTAAGTCTCCAGGAAGGACAGAATCCAGGAATAGATTTACTGGAAGACAAATGGCCAAAGTACAGGCTTGACCAATTCTCCACCCTCCACCCCCACCCCAAGATTGTTTTTATTTTAGGTGGTGTTAAGACTTAAATAATCATCATTTTCAGGGGCTAGTAATGATGGGAAAACCAGACATGACTCCTTCCCCATGTGGAAGGGGAGGAACAATCTTAATTCACCTGCATTAATGCTACTAGGGACAAATAGATATGCAACTGGATGAGCCTTAGCCATTCCTTTTTCATGCAGAAGCAGCAAAAAAGAACAAAGTATCTTTCTGCTCTCCTGTGGGCTGCCTGCCTCACTGAGTGACTCCCCCAAACAGCCAATGTATTGATTCCCTCTCCTCCTCTCCTCCACCTTGCTCATATACAATGTGTGAGGCATTTTAGCCTTTTCCACCACATTGGAGGGGTGAGTAAGCAGACTCTGCAGTGTTATTTAAGACAGAAGAAAAATTGCACTAAAATGTGTGTGTGTGTGTGTGTGTGTGTGTGTGTTTGTATGTATGTGTGTGTTTGTTGTATGTCAGATGTCTACAGATATTCCTAAATTTCAGAGCTAGGTTTGGTCAATTTATCAAGTCATTTTCTTCTCTACCTTACAGCTTCCAGTGGAAATTTGATGAGTCCCCGGCAAATGCATTCAAGAATATGATATCCATGAAGTTAGGAGGAAGACAACTAATTCATTGATCCAGGCAAGATGACAAGACTGAGCCAGGTTTTCAGATTGTTAAAAATGACAACTGTGACTTTTTTATTACCAAACAGAAAATAAGAGAACAGTCATGAGATCAAAGATATTAATGAGGGAGTGAGCTCTGAAATGTCTCAGGGAAGCTGTAGAAAAAGTCAGCTATTACCACAATACTGCTCTGTAGCCACCCCCCACCTGACATCCCAATCCAATGCCATAAAATAACACAATTTAGTTCTTACTCAAGCATCTCTGAGCCAGCTGGGGTTTGGCTGATGTGGTCTGGATTCCACAGAGCTTGGACTTGAGGCTGCAGATTGAGGTCAGGTTCTCTCATTCTTCTGTAACTAATAGGAGACATGGGAAATTTCTCTCATGGTGAATGAAAAAGGGCAAGAAAATAACCCCAATCTGGCACATACATTTCGAACATCTATCCATTTCAGTTCTACTAACATCTCATTATATAAAACAGGTCACATGGCCAATCCAAGGCCGGTAGCCAGGAAGCACATTCTGTCATCATGAGTCAATGACAAGGATATAGATGGATTACAAAAGGTGGATAAACAAGGGAGTGAAAGACTGGGACCAATAATTCAATCTGCCCCAGAAGCATGTCTGCACTGGAGGGTTCTGCAGCCCATGTGGAGTGAGCAAACTGCCTGGTCAGAAAAGCCCCAAACCAGAGACCCATAGTTTTCTGTAATATTTTAGGCTAGTGGATGGAGTAGGGTAGGGAATCAGGTCACCATTTAAAGGTCCCTATTGTCATTTAACAATAGTCTTACTATAGTTCAATTACATTGGTCCACTTTGTGTAGTTAAGTGAGTCATCAGGACTACCTGAGGTTTCAGTATATCGGGGGATCCTGGGGCCTTCTACATGGATATATATATATATATATATTTAAAATTTAAAACGTTTTTTTCTCTCCATCATATTTTGCTCCACAAAGCTGAGGACCTGGAAATTGTTTCTTTCTATTAATGAAACAAATGTGCTCCTTTCTATAGATGATTTTTGCTCTGTTGAAATCTTATTTCCCTCTTTGCTGGAACTTTCAGGTTACTTATGGATAGATCTGATAACTACTGTAGCCTTTCTCAGCTATGACAGCTTTAATAGAATTCCTCTTTTCACTTTGACTTTGTGACTTCTGTGCTTGGACTGGATGGTTTTTAGTTTTACTGTGACTCAGCTTTCACTACAGGGTGCCTTGATTAATTTAT
Organism: Smutsia gigantea; assembly: GCA_032199065.1. Lineage (NCBI taxonomy): Eukaryota > Metazoa > Chordata > Mammalia > Pholidota > Manidae > Smutsia > Smutsia gigantea. The sequence goes on from JAVSCE010011067.1 coordinate 128,819, forward strand.
TTTAAAGTATATGAGCAAAGAAGGAAGAAAGGGAGAGAGTGGAAAAGGTATGAGGGGGAAAGAAAGAAGAAAGGAGAAAAAAGGACTCAAATATAATTTCCTATCCTTATGTTAACAACTTTGGGATGGGGCATATTTTTTGGTTCTTAATATTAACCAATACTGACAACAATCAACAATAATTTAGTGCCTGGAAGCTACTTGCTCTTGGGCAATAACGCTACCAAACAACTATCAAAACAGCTTGGTTATCAAGACTAATAACTTGTTTAACCAAAACTTGCTTCCAGAACCTCATATTCCTGCTCCCATCAACCCAAAGTTATTATGTCATAAGCTCTGCCTTGCCTTAAAATCATCCCATCTGGACCCTTTTATAAACATCTGTTATTTTCCCCCTTTTCCCTGTCAAGGTTGTGTTTTTCTTTATTGCAACAGATCTATAAACTTAACATTGATTGAACAGATTTGGGGTCATTAGAGAAGTCATTGCTCAACAGAAAAAATGTTTTTATTTATAAAACCAGACATTATATTGGATATTTTTATCCTCATTTTAGCAGCAGAACACATTCCTGCAATAACTTAAAATTCTACCACTTTTAAGTTTGTCAAATACATTAGTCACCTCTGATTTTTGATAGACAAGAAAAACAAATGTAACTACTAAAAGATAAGTCAATCAAAATATGATTATTATTATGAAATACTATTGTTATATTTACATTACTACCTAGTCAGTTTGAAATATTTTGACCTAAAAGAATAACTGAGACATGCTAAGCAAGGCTTTCTTCTTTAGTGCTTTTTAATCAAAGAGTGGGTAACCATCTGTACATGAACTGACTTCCATCCTCCACCAAGGGCACCATCCAGCAAGCCATGCTCTTGTCAAACACCTGTTTACACCCTTTTGCTTCCACACATTAAATTCATCAGTAGAGCCTGTGGCAGTCTGTAAGGCTAATTGCCTGAATGGCCAACCTTTTTGGGCTGTGAAAGTTACCAATGTGTTGATATCTGTGTCCCCATAATTATGTTAGGGCAGATGGTCGCTTAGGTAAGTATAAAACCAGGTGATTTAGTTAGCAGGTAACTAGAATATACAAAATCCTCAACTTCCATTTCAACTTTACTTTTCAGGGGAGTGGCATGGTTGATTCTGTCCTTGGTTTCAGTTTAAAAATGGCTCTATATGGCTATTTCCTGAATTAATAGTCCACATTTATCATTTCAATAAGATGTGCTAGGAGAGGGTCCTTCCTGCGTATACTTTTTATCAACGATGGTTTAGTGTTGCGGTTTCCACACGCCCATCTATCTAATGTCCAACAGTGAAGGGTCTGTCAGGCTTTCAATTGTTTAACCCCTCCGTGGCTTTTAGAACCACCCAATTTGAAGAGATTTTTCCTAAAGGAAATTAGGGTGTTCTAATGATAAACTGTTGAAAGAATTAAAGTCTAGAGACCAAAATATATAATAATTTTGCCATTGAAGTGTAAAAAAAAAAAGGGAATATAAATATGTTATTTCAACTGCTGGTAATGTTTCACTACTGACAGTCTTTTAAAAAATATATTAATAAGCAGTGTAGGGAGGAGGGGAAAGTTTCCCCATGATATTTGGAGGAAACCGACTCAGTTCCTTCCTTTATAATGTAGATCAGTTATTTAATAAGCAAACATTTATAAAGATGTTTAAGTGCCTAGCACTGTGATGGTTATCAGAACATTTCATTTCCTCAAAGTTCCTACCATTTATCCAATAGAGAAAAAGAAATCATAAGTAACCCAATGGCGAATATGAGCTGAATGGTTTCATATTCAAGATATGAGTTCCCCATCCACCCTGCAACCAAATATAAGGAGTGGAGATTAACCTAATTTGTCCTTTTTATTTTCCTGATGGTTCATATAAAAAAATATGGACTGGAGAGTAGTCACTATGAAGCAGAAAATATGATGTGGTCTAGGATAAGTTGGTGGACAGTACATCGTTTTTGGACTATGTACAAACATGGACAGTACATAGTCCTTGCCCTCAAAGTATGTATATAATAATATAGAGAAATAAGAATCAATCTGTAGATACTTCCGGGAAGATGGCAGCATGAGCAGGGCCGCAGAAATCTCCTCCCCAAACTATATTTATCTACGAAAATACAGCAGATACAACTATTCCTAAAAGAGAGACCAGAACACACAGGAAAGCGCAGAGCGTGCAGCTACACCCGAGAGGACTCGGCACCCCAAGAGGCGGGTAAGATATGGAGCCGCGACCCGGCGGGACCCAAGCACTCCTCCACCCCAGCGTCCCGGCGGGAGGAGAGGATTCAGAGCCAGGAGGGAGTGGAAGTACCCCCTGCGAAATAACCAGCACTGGTGATCTGCCCAGGGAGCGCTGACACACACTGCGAGGTGTAGCGGACATTGGAGAGACAGAGGGGCAGGATCTAAACGGGGAACGCGCCAGGGCGCTTGCAGCCGGCTCCCTGGAAGGAAAAAAAAAAGAAAGAAAGAAAAGTGCATGCTTTCTTTAGCGGTTTTAAAGAGACAGGAGCCCAGTGGAGGAGCCAGATCGCCCCAGCACACCAGCCCAGCAGGCTGGGAGTCCTGGGGAGTTTCAGGCCCTAGCGAGAGCTATACAGGGCCCTGCAGAGGGCACGGCTACAGCTGTGGAATAGTGGGGCAACAGCGCCACCTACAGCATACCCACAGAATCCACTCCCGGTGGGCGTTTTTTTTTTTTAGTTTTTTTGTTTTGTTTTTGTTTTGTTTTTTGTTTGTTTGTTTTTATTTTCTCTCTTTTTTCTTTTCTCTTCTTTCTTTTTCTTTTTTCCCTTTTTTTTTTCTCTTTTTAAAGTCTTAAAGAGCCCAGCTGACATACATGGCAACTACCAGCGACCACTTCTCTAGCCATGAAAAGACAGAGGAATATGGTCCAGACTAAAATCAACCAGACAACCCCAGAGAGGGAGCCTGAAGGGATGGAAATGCACAGTCTTCCTGAAAAAGATTTCAGAATAAAAGTCATAAGCATGCTGATGGATCTACAGAGAAATGTGCAAGAGCTGAGGGAGGAAGTGAGAGAAGTGAGGAAAGACAATGCAGAAATCAGAGAAGTGATCGAAGGGCTTAACAGCAGACTGGATGAGATGCAAGAGACTGTTAATGGAATAGAAATCAGAGAACAGGAATACAGAGCAGCTGAGGCAGAGAGAGATAAAAGGATTTCTAGGAATGAAAGAATATTAAGAGAAATGTGTGACCAATCCAAACGGAACAATATTCGCATTGTAGGAGTACCAGAGGAAGAAGAGAGAGAAAAAAGGATAGAAAGTGTCTTTGAAGAAATAATTGCTGAAAAATTTCCCTCGCTGGGGAAGGAAATATTCTCGCAGTCCACGGAAGCCCACAGATCTCCCAACACAAGGGACCCAAGGAAGACAACACCAAGACACATAATAATTAAGATGGCAAAGATCAAAGATAAAGACAGGGTATTAAAGGCAGCTAGAGAGAGAAAAAAGATCACCTACAAAGGAAAACCCATCAGACTATCATCAGACTTCTCAACAGAAACCTTACAGGCCAGAAGAGAATGGCATGATATATTAAACGTTATGAAACAGAAGGGCCTCAAACCAAGAATATTGTATCCAGCAAGATTATCATTTAAATATGATGGAGGGATTAAACAATTTCCAGACAAACGAAAGTTGAGTGAGTTTGCCTCTCATAAACCACCACTACAGGATATCTTAAATGGACTGCTCTAAAGGGAAGCACCCCTAAGGCTAAAAAGATGTCACTAGAGAAAATAAAATCATAGCAAAAAAGCAGACCATCCAAATACTAAGTAAAGGCAAAGAATAAAACACCTAGTATATAAAGAATGGAGGAGGAAGAATAAGGGAGAGAAATAAAGAAACATCAGAGAGTGTTTACAATAACTTAACAAGAAAGTTAAGTTAGATTGTTAGGTAGTAAAGAAGCAACACTTGAACCTTTGTTAACCATGAATCTAAGCCAGCAATGGCAATAAGTAAATATCTATCATTACCCTAAATGTAAATGGACTGAATGCCCCAATCAAAAGACACAGAGTAACAGAATGGATGAAAAAGCAAGACCCATCTATATGCTGCTTACAAAAGACTCACCTCAAAACCAAAGATATACACAGACTAAAAGTGAAGGGATGGAAAAAGATATTTCATGCAAACAACAAAGAGAAAAAAGAAGATGTTGCAGTATTTGTAACAGACAAAATAGACTTCAAAATGAAGAAAGTAGCAAGAGATAAAGAAGGACATTACATAATGATAAAGGGTTCAGTCCATCAAGAAGATATAACCATTATAAATATATATGCACCCAACACAGGAGTGCCAGCATATGTGAAACAAATACAGACAGAATTAAAGGAGGAAATAAGAGCAATGCATTCATTTTAGGAGACTTCAACACACCACTCACTCCAAAGGACAGATCAACCAGACAGAAAATAAGTAAAGACACAGAGGCACTGAACAACACACTAGAACAGATGGACCTAACCGACATCTACAGAACTCTGCACCCAAAAGCAACAGGATACACATTCTTCTCAAGTGCACATGGAACATTCTCCAGAGTAGACCACATACTAGGCCACAAAAAGAACCTCAGTAAGTTCAAAAATATTGAAATTCTACCAACCAACTTCTCAGATCACAAAGGTATAAAACTAGAAATAAAGTGTAGAAAGAAATCAAAAAGGCTCACAAAAACATGGAGACTTAACAACATTCTCCTAATTAACCAATGGGTTAACAACCAATTCAAAACAGAAATCAAAGAATATATGGAGACTAATGACAACAACAACATAAAGCCACAACTTCTGTGGGACGCAGCAAAGGCAGTTCTAAGAGGAAAGTATATTGCAATCCAGGCCTATTTAAAGAAGGAAGAACATTCCCAAATGAATAGTCTAAAGACACAATTACTGAAATTGGAAAAAGAAGAACAAGTGAGGCCCAAACTCACCAGAAGGAGGGACATAATAAAGATCAGAGAAGAAATAAATAAAATTGAGAAGAATAAAACAATAGAAAAAATCAAAGAAACCAAGAGCTGGTTCTTTGAAAAAATAAACAAAACAGATAAACCCCTAGCCAGACTCATTAAGAGAAAAAGAGAATCTACACACATAAACACAATCAGAAAAGAGAAAGGAAAAATAATGATGGACCCCACAGAAATACAAAGAATTATAAGAGAATATTATGAGAAAATATATGCTAACAAGCTGGAAAACATAGAGGAAATGGAAACTTCTTAGAAAAATACAACCTTCCAAGACTGACCAAGCAAGAAACAGAAAAACTAAACAGACCAATCACCAGTGATGAAAATGGATCGGTAATCAAAAAACTACCCAAGAACAAAACCCCTGGACCAGATGGATTCACCTCTGAATTCTACTAGACATATAGAGAAGAAATAACACCATTCTCCTTAAAGTTTTCCAAAAAATAGAGGAGGAGGGAATACTTCCAAAATTATTCTATAAAGCCAGCATCACTGTAATACCAAAACCTGGCAAAGACCTCACCAAAAAAGAAAATTACAGACCAATATCCCTGATGAACGTAGATGCAAAAATACTCAACAAAATATTAGCAAACCGAATTCAAAAATACATCAAGAGGATCATACACCATGATCAAGTGGGATTCATCCCAGGGATGCAAGGATGGTACAACATTGGAAAATCCATCAACATCACCCACCACATCAACAAAAAGAAGAACAAAAACCACATGATCATCTCCATAGATGCTGAAAAAGCATTTGACAAAATTCAGCATCCATTCATGATTAAAACTTTCAACAAAATGGGTATAGAGGGCAAGTACCTCAGCATCATAAAGGCCATATATGACAAACCCACAGCTATCATCATACTTAGTGGCGAGATGCTGAAAGCTTTTCATCTAAGATCGGGAACAAGACAGGGATGCCTACTCTCTCCACTGTTATTCAACATAGTCCTGGAGGTCCTAGCCTCAGCAATCAGACAAAACAAAGACATACAAGGCATCCAGATTGGTAAAGAAGAAGTCAAATTGTCACTATTTGCAGATGACATGATACTGTACATAAAAAAACCCTAAAGACTCCATTCTAAAACTACTAGAACTAATATCTGAATTCAGCAAATTTGCAGGATACAAAATTAACACACAGAAATCTGTTGCTTTCCTATACACTAACGATGAACTAACAGAAAGAGAAATCAGAAAAGCAATTCCATTCACAATTGCATCAAAAAGAATAAAATATCTAGGAATAAACCTAACGAAGGAAGTGAAAGACCTGTACTCTGAAAACTATAAGACACTCCTAAGAGAAATTAAAGAGGACACTAACAAATGCAAATGCATCCCATGCTCTTGGCTAGGAAGAATAAATATTGTCAAAATGGCTATACTACCTAAAGCAATCTACAGATTCAACGCAATCCCTATCAAACTACCAACAGCTTTCTTAAATGAACTCGAACAAATACTTCTAAAATTCATATGGAACCACAAAAGACCCCGAATAGCTAAAGCAATCCTGAGAAAGAGGAATCAAACAGGGGGAATTATGCCCCCTGACTTCAAGCTCTACTACAAAGCCACAGTAATCAAGACAATTTGGTATTGGCACAAAAACAGACCCACAGACCAGTGGAACAGAACAGAAAATCCAAACATTAACCCAAACATATACAGTCAATTAATATTTGATAAAGGAGCCTTGGATATACAATGGGGAGATGATGGCCTCTTCAGCATCTGGTGTTGGAAAAACTGGACAGCTACATGTAAGAGAATGAAACTGGACTACTGTCTAGCCCCATACACAAAGGTAAACTCAAGGTGGATCAAAGACCTGAATGTAAGTCATGAAACAATAAAACTCTTAGAAAAAAACATAGGCAAAAATCTCTTGGACCTAAACATGAGCGACTTCTTCATGAACATATCTCCCCGGGCAAGGGAAACAAAAGCAAAAATGAACAAGTGGGACTATATCAAGCTGAAAAGCTTCTGTACAGCAAAGGACACCATCAGTAGAACAAAAAGACATCCTACAGTATGGGAGAAAGTATTCATAAATGACATATACGCTAAGGGGTTGACATCCAACATATATAAAGAGCTCACGCACCTCAACAAACAAAAATCAAGTAAGCCAATTAAGAAATGGGCAGAGGACATGAATAGACACTTCTCCAAAGAAGAAATTCAGATGGCCAACAGGCACATGAAAAGATGCTTCACATCGCTAATCATCAGAGAAATGCAGATTAAAACCACAATGAGATATCACCTCACACCAGTGAGGATGGCCAACATCCAAAACACAAACAACAACAAATGTTGGCGAGGATGTGGAGAAAAGGGAACCCTCCTACACTGCTGGTGGGACTGCAAATTAGTTCAACCATTGTGGAAAGCATTATGGTGGTTCCTCAAAAAACTCAAAATAGAAATACCATTTGACCCAGGAATTCCACTCCTAGGAATCTATCCAAAGACTGCAGCAGCCCAGTTTGAAAAAGACATGTGCACCCCTATGTTTATCGCAGCACTATTTACAATAGCCAAGAAATGGAAGCAACCTAAGTGTCCATCAGTAGATGAATGGATAAAGAAGAGGTGGTACATATACACAATGGAATATTATTCAGCCATGAGAAGAAAACAAATCCTACCATTTGCAACAACATGGATGGAGCTAGAGGGTATTATGCTCAGTGAAATAAGCCAAGCCGAAAAAGACAAGTATCAAATGATTTCACTCATATGTGGAGTATAAGAACAAAGAAAAAAACTGAAGGAACAAAACAGCAGCAGACTCACAGAACCCAAGAATGGACTAATAGTTACCAAAGGGAAAGGGACTGGGGAAGATGGGTGGGAAGGGAGGGATAAGAGGGAAAAAGGGGCATTATGATTAGCAGATGTAATGTTGGAGGGGCACAGGGAGGGCTGTACAACTTAGAGAAGACAAGTAGTGATTCTATAGCATCTCCCTACGCTGATGGACAGTGACTGTAATGGGGTTGGTGGGGGGCACCTGATGAAGGGGTAGTTTAATAACCATAATATTACACATGTAATTGTAGATTAATGATACCAAAATAAAGTATGAAAAAAATAATAAAATAAAACCTTAAATACCAGAAAAAAAAAAGCTTGAGGAGCTCCCTTGTCCCCTCCTGGAGTGAGCCAGGAGTTCTTTCCTCTCACTTTATTTCTAAATAAAAGCCTGTACCTTGTTCTCCTAAAAAAAAAAAAAAGAATCAATCTGTAAAATATTGAATATTTGCATTTGGAGAATTTCACTATTTCTTAACAGTATAGTATGCAGAATTACACAATGGTCCAAGGGATATCATCCAAATGGAATAGGGAACCTGGGAAGTCAGGGGAGAAATCAGAGTGAAACAATTTATGGATCCTTCAACTCAGATGTATTCATAGGTTAGTTTAGTTTTTCATTTTGTGTGGTGTCAATCACCAGAATATCCAGATATTTTACTGGTGATTATATTTGTGTGTTTGGTTATAATGCCTTCAGTTTTTTTAATTAGTATGTATAGCTATGAATGCCTGGTGCATAGAAGGTTCTGCCTTCAGGAGATATTGCTGTTCTTCACAGCAACAGTTTTACACAACAAGGAGACTCAGACGTGCCATGAAGTGAAAAGGAGAGACCTGGCTAAATGAGAAGTACAGTTCAAGTGTGAGTGCCATCGAAGGAGTGATCTCAGGCCCAGGAGCCAACTGCCCTTAACGTGATGCTCTTTCCTCCCTCTCATCACCGTTCGGCCCAAACTTCAACATATTTCTGTTTCAAAGTCTGAAAAAACAATGCAACTTTAAATGCATAATAACATGCTTCTATTTTCATGAAGTGATGTGTTATGTGTGTTCAACTTTCTGGATGAATGTAAGTTGAAGCTTTTATTAGCTGTTTTATAGGAATACTTAGTGGACCTTATAACTGCTGTTTCTGTGCAACAAGCAGATAGATGAACACAGGAAGAGGGCAGAGCTCACAGAAGTCAAAGGGAGTGGAATAAAACCGGAGGCTGGTTTCTTCTGCTACCTACATCATTTAGCTTGTTTTTAATAACACTTGTATTTAATACAAGCTTGTGTGTGTGTGTGTGAAAGCATGCATACACCTGACCATGACACGTGGGTGGGTTAGCATAGAGTACTACTGTTAGTGATACTAGGAGATACTCGTTGTGTTAATTTGCTAAGGCTGGTGTAGCAAAGTATCATAGATTGGGTACCTTCAAACAACAGAAATTTATTCTCACGTTCTGCAAGCTAGAAGTCCGAACTCTAGGTGCCAGCAGACCTGTGCTCTCTCTGACAGCTCTAGGAGATAACCTGCTTCGCCTCTTCTAGCTTGAAGTGTTTACTGGCACTCCTTAGCATCCCTTGATTTGCACATGCATCTCCGACCACATGAACATTTCCTCCCTGTATGTCTTCCCATCGTCTTCCTCCTGCATGTGACTTTCTCTCTGTCCAAACTTCCTCTTTTATAAAGACACCAGTCAGGTAGGATTATAAGATTAGAGTCCACACTAATAATCACACTTTCCCTCAGTTACTTCTCTAAAGACCACTATTTCAAATAAGATCACTTTCTGAGGTACTGGGTGATTAGGAATTCAGCATGTCTTTTTGGGGGAACACAGTTCAACCCACAGCACTTGCCTATTGCCTCTTTAAAAAGAATTCTCATTTAAAGATTAACTTCCAGTTTTACTGGCTTCATTGTCCACTGTCACTTCTTTAGAAAATATTCTCCATTCTCAAATTCTGTTTTATTTCTCAGAAAGCCAGCTGTAGCAAATAATATTTAGGGAAATGTGGTGGGATTATTGCCAAATTCTTTATTTTATTTTATTTTATAATTTTTGAACAATAAAGACAGATTATATTGAGGAATAAATTAGGGTGTCAAATGATAACCAAAATCAAAGCAGTGAGATGTTTTCTTTCAGTATAGAAAAGGGCCCCAGAGGAAGTGCTGGTAGTTTTTCCCTTCATGTGATGAAAGTAGAGATGCCCTTTAGTAACTGGACCAAGGTCACACACTTAGAGTGACAGACAGAAAGAAAACCCAAGTGATCAATGCAGATGAGCAAATCCCATTGTTTGCTGCCCACATATTCAGTTCAAAGCTAGGATTCACACTCGTTTTTAGAATCTTGTTTGAACTAGACTCTCAAAACTACTGAGTTTAAAAGTCACATCCTTCTTTAACCCCGCTATCGTAGTGATCAAAGTCTCTTCCCTTCCGCTGTCCATTATAAATCCACGGGCCTCCCACATTAAAAACAAACTAAGTTAAACAAAAACAAAGAACTGTTGCCTTACTAGGATCAGGAAATGAGAATATCAAAATGTAGTGTGAGAATATTGCTGCTTTAATGTAAAGAATAATTCTTGGCAGATGTTTGGCTTGGGTTTTCACTGAAACTGGGATCATTGAGTGAATTCATGAGAACTAACTTACGGTCAGGTGGGACATGTAAAGATACCAGAACCAGAGTGGGAGCCCTCGTGTTTATATATTGGGTTGGCCTCACGCTACTTGTGTGATTTTGGAAACGCAACTGAGCATCAGTTTCTTCCAAGGTAAAGTCAGGGAGAAAAAATTATCATTCTTACCTCATAGTTTGGTGTTGACACTTAATCAATACCCAGTAAACATTCAATACATGTTAACATGTTCATTCATGGGTCTGGAAATATCCCAAGAAATAATTACTTCGTCTTGATGCTTCTTTATGTAAATGGCATTCAGACAGACCAATGTTAAATTCTAGTTCTTAGGATTATTAGTTGTGTGACCTTGGCCATGTCTCTCTAATCTTTTGGTGCTTATTGACTGAAAAAAATGAAGGATATTGTGAGTACTACATTCAATAATCCATGTAAAGTGCTTGGTGTGGAATCCTAGCATTTAACAAGTGGATCATTTGTGATAGTTACTAATGTTGTTGCTATTCTTATATATTAACAGTACTAAATTTAAGGCTTGCATACTTTCTAAATCTCTATTTGATTTGAGGCATTGTTTCTCAAAGCTGTAAATTATTCCAGTCACTTTCTCTTATAAATACATTCTCTTAGAACATTCACAAAAGACTAAAGCTAGTTTTTAAAGAAGTTTCATGATGAAAAACTCTGTGGCTACTGATTAGTTTGAGAAAATCTTCACAATGGTTAAAATTATTTTGCCTCCGTCTTCCACCCTACTTATGTTATCAGGTATTAAACAGAAATTTACTGGATCTGGATTGCCCAATCTACACAGTGAAGAGGGTTCTATGCCCTGTATATTTTTATTCTAGACCTGAAGCATCCCTTTGTGGATTTCTATACTAAAAATCTTCAGGGACTCTATTTTTTGTCATCTTTAAAATAATATCAGAATAATGTAAAACTAATAATTATTGCTATTAGTATCCTTATTTTATAAGAAAATTAAGTAATGATATTCATGATGATAATGAAAATGCTTACAAGCTGTAATAATGTAACGCCTGTTTGTCTATAAAGTAACTGCCAGAAAGATACCTCCTTGAGTAGAAAATTATCACCATTAGGACAAAGAGAAATAAAAGGAAGAAAAATGGAAAGATATATATTTATACAATTATATTTTGTGTTTCAGGCACAGTGACCCCAAGATGCTTTCAAATATGTTTATATTTAGTCTTCTCAACAAATGGTGGGCGTTAGGTTACTAGCATCTAGCATCTTTGGAAAAGTGGAGCACAGATTAGGAAAATCACTGAAGGTTGCATTGTTGGTCCGTAGAGACTTGAGTTCTGTCTAACCTTTTTCACGATGGCAGATGAAGCATGAAAGTACTTACTTTACCACTTTCCCAAGATCCCACATGCAAATTGAAGGTACAATAAGACACTTTTTTTTCACATATTGCTTGGCAAAAAAAAGGTGCTTAACTTAGATTGTAGGTAAGTATATATGTTTGAGGTGACAGTTTAGTAATCTCTGTTAGAATTAAATATGCAAACTATTTGGTCTAACAACCTTACCTTTAAGAATATCTATTTTTTAAATAATATTTATGAGCTTATATTAATTTAATTATTTTTACACTAACAAATTTAAGTTTGTCTGTCTCAATTATCTCTATTCTCCCTTCTAAACCATACTGTCACATTATCTCTTTGATATGGTCTCCCCTGTGTCTTTCTATAATTCCTATAAATGAACCAATTGAGCTTAATAGTGAACCAATTATAGTATAACTTTCTCCATTTTAATCAAAGAAGGGATACCTTCCTGATTATTCAGGGATTTTGCAAACTTAATTATCCCTTCAGGTCTTTTGTCTACCTGAGGCAGAAATATAGTTTTCTCCTAGCTTAACTGCACTTTCTTTGAACTCCTGGGCTCATGGACTCTCACATTAAAGATTGCTAGATTTAGAAAAAAAAAATAGAGAATACCCAGTTAAATTTGAATTTCAGATTAACAATGAGTGATTTTTTTTTTTTTAGTGTAAGTATGTCCCTTGCATTGTTTGGAACATAGACTTAAAAGTGTATCTATCTGAAATTCAAATTTAACTGGGTATCCTGTGTTTTATCTGGAAACTTTCTCAAATGTACATCAGGGTTGGCAAACTTCGTGGTAATGATTGCTTTGTCCAGAAATATCAGTAAAAAGCAAACTCACATACGCCACTCTGAAAATCTCTAACTCTTACTGAACTAAAAGAGCATATTGTTTCCTAGTTCTCTCCAGAGATCGCAAACTGTAGAATACATCTAAAGTTTCATTTCACCTTTGTCCTTGAAGACACCCACCAGGGAGGTTGGGAAGAAGTTGTCTATCCTTATCTATATACAGACAGAGTGGGCAGTATTATTGTTAGGTGCTTCACTCTTTGCTGTGTGGCATGTCTGAGGGTCACTTTGGTCTTCTGCTTTCTTTACCAAAATTCTGCCTTCCTGGAGGCAACTCAAATCCTTGTATGATAAGCATCCTCATACTTTGTAAATCAAGGTGTATTAGCAAGGGTTCTTGGTTACATGCCACAAGCAACTCCCACTTAGATACAAGATGACTTACGGAGGTTCCTGGGAGTTCATGGAATTGACAGACTTGAAAACTAAAGGCACCCAGTGACTTTCAAAAGGTAAAGGACTATAAATCAGGAAACAATGTAACATCTTGTAACTAAAATATCATGATTGGGCTCCACAGCCACTCCTACCTCTGCTTGCCCGGTAAAGACCCCAGTGAGAATCAGGATTCAAATGCTCCTTAAAAACCGCCTGCTTGGCAAAGGTTGTTGGGTCACATTCCCACCCCCTACCTGTACTGGGAAAAGGAGTGAAAGGTTCTGAACTGGTCAGCTTCTGAAACTAGAATTATCATCTTCCCATGTTTATATATAATGGGTAAGAGAACATTCTGCAGTAGACATCAGAGCGGGAAAATGGAGGCTTGGTGGCAAAATATCAACAATACACCACTAAATATTTAAGCATATATAAGGCCCTTTTATACCTTTGCCTCACTTGATTTTTAATTTTCTTATCCACAAGAGGTAACTACCTGCAGAATGGAGGAAGCAATAGCAACCATCAGAAGAGAAACACTGTATCGAGCCCTGAGAAGTCATACTTGGCATTAGAAGTCATTCTCTTTGGGAGGCTCCTTCCACGTAACCCATTTATTCTTTGTCTTCGAGAACTTAACCACTCACTTTCCCCCTTAAAAGTACCATTTCAGTCAACTGCAGGGCTGAAACTGGCTCCAAAGCTTGTGCATATTAGCTCAGTCTGAGCTTTTCTGAATAATAACTCAACTCTCTGCCCTTGTTTCCACAAATTTATAATCACTATCACCTAGATGAAGAGTTTGTAATTTGCAATGCATGAGTAGGTTTAAGGAGTCTGAAAAGTCCCTGTAATTTACTGCAATTTTGGAATGAAGTTTTGTGTATGTATTTCTACTGAAAAGATTCACAGTTCTAAAAATTTATATTTTCAAGAGGTCTATTAAGGAAAGCAGGGTTCAATGACATAAATGAAATCAGGAATATTAAATCCTTTGCCAGTTTCAAGTAACGTGTTAGCAGAATCAAGACATCTAGTTCCCAATATAGTTCAAGAAATTATTGGAGTTTTGTGCCACTTATGTTGGTATTTTTAAAGACAAAAAGCAAGCCATATCTTCATTCTAAATATGTCCTTCCTTCTGGCAGTCCCACAGTGGAACTCTCAGCTTGACCTCACTCTATGTTCTGGTGATCCAACTGACCAAACAGATGACTTGGACCACACGTTCCTTGAAAACTTGTATTTTATGTGAAAACAATCTCATATATGTCCTTTCTAGCAGGTTGCCTGAAATCTTTAAGGATTTAAAGACTTTTATCTTCTAAAAAACTTCCAGATTTAAAACATCACTCAAAATATATCTGGAAGTATAATTAGTAGTGACTTCAACAGGATTCTCTAGAAAAGAGAATCTGAGGCAAGGATTACTGGGGTCATGTTTTATGGGAAATGCAGACTCATGGCAGTGAGGTTCAAGGGGAAGGATAGTGAAAAAAGGAGGATGTCAAGTAATGCAAAGTGACATGTTTTCAAATTGGCTACCACTTCATGACAAGCCATGAAGAGATAGAGCTGGTTCTGCAGCAGATGTACTTGCTGGGCACATGGGATTTCTCCAGGTAGACCACATTCACAAACCATGCCATAGGCCATGGGAGAAAGGAAGGGAGGGAATGGAATTGCCCAGATCTGTTCTGTCTCCTATTTCTCATGAATCTAAGTATTCCTTATGGGGAGTCAGTAGCCCATGCTGCCATCTGGCCCCCTCAGCAGCTGCTCTCAGATGTCAAACCTAACCTCTGTAATGTAGCCTTCTTTCAGGTCTAGAGGTGATGGGGAGGGAAGTCTTGGCCATGCAACATGAGCCAGAAGGATGGCACTCTAGGGCAAGCAGGAAGACTCACCCAGATAGGGAAGTGGCTGAGTAAGTCTAGGAGGTAGCCAGGGTCAAGGGAATCTGAGGGAGTGTACATGGTTGGGTTTGACACAGCAGTATCTGAAGGCTTTTTGCTGCCCTGAGCTGCCTATGGATGTTGGGAATGGTAGTTATTTTCTCTGGGTCTCAGAATCATCTCAAAATGAATGAGACCTTTAAGATCTAAAATTCTATGATTTCATACATCAACAGTAAAACACTTAGCACTTGGGATTTATGTCCTCCATAAAAACAATTTCTCAGGGTTGTATCTGGGGGCAATACCCCTTCAAATCTCTGCAAGATTAGACATTTACCTTTAATGTAACCCTGAATATCTGCTTGCTGATTATTAATGGAGTATCTTCACAATTTCAGTATGTAGTAAGACAAAAAAAAGCACTAAAACAGAAGAGTTGTAAACATTATGAATACAGCTGTTTCTTTTGCTCTGGAAAAAATTAATGTTATAGAATATTCAGCTCATCAGCATATTCTGATTCAGTTTGTTAGTTAAAATATTAATATGTAGAGGGAGCACACTGCAGTCATGCACTGTTGTATAGATTTTCGTGTGTAGACAGAAAATGATCTCCCCATAACTTGACATAATGCATCTACACCAAAGGGGATTCCAGGCATGAGGTAGCTAATCATTACAAAGACGATTGTTCTTTCTTCTCGGTATTGTTAGATATACATTTACTGATAAGTGCAAACAGAGAAGTAACTTACAAGAAGGGCCTCTATGTTAAATAATCTGTACCCTTCTCATGGAGGGAACAGTTTAAGTTGGAGCATAGATCAAAAGGAGTGTTTTCTTCAAAAGAATCTCACACACAAACTATTTCTCATGGGCTTGAGGAACATGCTCAGCCATTGCTAGCTTCTTTTTCACAGTCATGTTTCCCTTTTAATTGGGTTTCATCTGTTGCTATATACCTGTCAGGTCTCAAATGTTGTCCCATAATTCTTGAACACCAATTAAATGGTAACCAATTCATCATTATCTCAGAGGCAATTTAAGGCCTTACTGAGTTGGATTTTTTGTTCACATACACCTAGGGGAAGGGGATTGCCTTTGATGGAGGGGGTGTATGTCTCCTGCAGAGAAGCAGGGCAATGATATGGTAAAGGGCATAGGCTCCGGAGTCAGAGGAATTCCAATTAATTCATTTGCTCATTCATTCAACAAATATTAATTGAGTTGATACTATGTTCTAGGCATTGTTGTACATGCTAGTATGTAACAGAAAATACAGACAAACCAATCTTCCCTCATGCATCTGCCATATCCATGGAAAAGTCAACATAAACAAGGTAAATTAATAAATTATATCAGATTGTATTAAGAGCTAAGGAGAAAAAATAAAATGTAAAGGATAGAAAAGTTGACATTTTAAGGCAGTTTGGGGATGTCTTACTGAAATGGTATTTGGTCAGGAGAAGACACATATTTTGTATTGACTAAAGTTTATATAATGCCTTTGCAAATTTACAATAATGCATCTACATGGGAACTCTGCTGGGGACTCGGTCAACTTTTGGGGGGCCCTGTGAAAATAGGGGAACATTAGCTTCATGTGTTTCATGGTAAATGTGCACCTGCACATGACTTACTAGCTGGGTGATTTGGGTCAAGTAACTTCATCTCTTAAGAATTTTTCCACCTGTGAAATGGAGATAATAAAATTATTAGTCTACTTTACTGGAGTGTTAAAAGGCTCACACAATATGATGCACATAAAACATTCATTATTGTGCTAAGCATATAATCAGTGGCAAAATCCTAAAATCTTAAACATATTGTTATGTATCCTGTTGGTTTTGCTTGCTTGATTTTATTTATGCCAAGGTTATTTGTGCTCAACATCATTGTCTTTTAAGCAACATGCTAGTTAGATTAAAATATTCTGTTTAGCTGAGCTTTTTGTTATACACAAGGCTGAGGACGAGGAACAAAATTACATGTATTAGACACCTATCTTTCCTTTAGTATTTTACATGTATTTTCTTTCCTTAAGTATTTTACATGTATTTTTAAATTTTAAATTCCTAACAAGCTATGAGCATGTGAGGTGTACATTATTAAACTCATCTTTTAGATAGAGGTATAGAAGCTCAAAATTACCCAAAGTCACTCAGTTCACTGGGGACAGAATTGGGATGCAGTCACAGATATGTATACCTAAAAGTTTTTGCTATTTCCATGAAGTCTGAATGAATAAAGATCTTCTGCAGAAATAAATTATTCATCAAGTGAAGGTAGCATTCTTATCATTCAGTCTTGACCTTAAAGAAATTAATTACCAACACAAGGAATTATATTTACATATTTGTACCTGGCCCATTAAGGACTCAGGACCAGAAGAAATTGGCAAAGATAAGAGGGGAGCTGAATTTGATTTTCAGCCTGAATTATTGTTAGTAGGTTTAATAAGTGCAAACAGGCTAAGAGTATTTGTGGAAGAACACTTGGGAAAGAAAGCCTTATAATGCCACTCAGGGCTCTTCACAAAATCACTATTCTCTCCTGAGTCTACACTTCAGTCTCAGGCTCCCCCAAAGGCTGGTACCTGCAAGTCTGGTGACAAGACTCTGTTCAAAGGATCAGTCTGCATATTTCAAAAGGCGACGCTTCCTATCACAGCTGGTCCAATTCTCCTGATTCCCACTGGAGACCCATCTGTTCTCCAATCTCTGATGTCAGCCTTGTCCTTTGGGAGCCACTCGACCTGGCAATTACCTTATTGAGTATATTTGGCCCTCATCTTTTTAATGTGGTGATTAAGCTTGATATGCAAGGTTGCTTTTCTGAAGTTGAGCTAGATAATGCAAGTACAAAATAAATATTTCTGACGTGGACATTATGACTACACACTTGCTTGGTTAAGATGCCAGCTTATTTCCCTTAAGTAAATGAAATAAGAGGGGCCAAAGAGTAAGAGAATATTGGCTGATTTTTGTGGGGGCATGGGGTGATGGGTGGCAATTATTAACAATAAGATTACCTTGTTTTAAACTAATAAAGAGATTTTGCTCAAAAAGATTATGAAAACCAAATTGTTAGTTTTAACTCAATCTTCCCATAATTTGCTTTTATGACTTCCTACCTCTTAAACCCTCAAACCTAACCTAGAACGTGGTATAAATAAATTAAAACAAACTTAACAGTATGGGATGTAATTATTGGAAAGACTGTGAACTGTCAACAAATATCCATGTACTTTGGTAGAATGGGAAAGGTCATTTATAAATACTTTTTTTTAAAATAAAGGGACAAAATTGGAATCATTGAATATAAGACCAGTAGGAAAAAGTGAAAATTTTGAATTCCTTAGTCAAAAGAGGGAGAACAGAGAAAAGTCTAAAAGGTAAACTACAGAATTTGTCAAGCAGACCTCCATATTTCAAGATCATCAAGGTTGATCATCATATTAAAACATAGAAAAATAATTTATATTAATAACAATGATTCTGAGAGTCTGAGTCATTCGTAAGCACTTTGATACAGGTTCAGATTTGTGGAAATGAGAAAATGATACATTGTATTTTAAAAACATGCCAATAAAAAAAAATGGGAAACATCATTGCCCCTTTCCAAGCAAGCTGTGGCTATTCAAAGAATCCATTTTTCCCCAGCACATATAGATCAGCCAGTAATGAGCATGACCTGTGCAATCAGGATGGCCAGGGCTTGAATCCCAGCTCCCACAGCTATGGAGCAATGGTAGACATGATTATTATTGTTGTTAGTTCCTTAAACAGTGACTTACTATTTATATACATAGGAATTGCCCATTTATAAAGGTGGAGACTAGAGGAGTTTGTTGAGCAAATGACACTCATGCTAAGGAAAAGAAGGCAAACCATATGCACACTGGTTTTTAGTTATAAAATAGGAACAAAAATGCCCTAACAATGATAATTGGTGTAAATATTAAACAGATATTATTTCATGTACAGTGAAGGCATGAGCTGCTAATTCCTTTCTTCTAACCGTTTCCTCTATTGCTCTAGCTATTGGCATATTTTGTCCAAATCCTGACAAAGGCAGGCAGTTGAAGTGCCCTTTGCCTTTTAGGCTAGGGATTATGCCCTAGAATACACTGACCTTATGTTTTAGTGATTCTTCCAACAGCTTTTTGGACTATTTTTTGATAGGGGAAGGGATTTGTTTGTTTGCATGCAACATCTCACCATTTGGTTGTTCCATAGCTGTCAGCTAATCACTTCTGCATCCTAGAACTGATGGCCTGATAGATCTTCTGGGTAAATGACATGCCTAGAGCATTAATGACAGAGACATAAGAGTTTGATCAGGGAAAACTGGACTGACATCTACCATTTAAAAAGAAATTGGCCTGGCAGGAGACGGTGGTGTTTGAGAGGTTCGGGCACTGGCCGGTTAACTAAAATTTAATTCAGAAAATGCAGTTTATAAAGTGACCAATTAACCAAATCAGAGATGATCTCCAATATTTTATTTCATTTCATTGGGGTTTTGTAGCCAAGACCTTTTTCAGACCAGCGTGATTGCCTTTTGCAATGCCCATTGGTTTATTTGGGAATGGGTGAGCTAACTCTTAAAGGCTGTTTAACTCTCTAGCAGGCTTTACATCCTGCCCGAAAGCTGTGTTTTGCACCAGTCCTAACCATGCACCTTCTTTGTTTAAGAGTTTTTGGCAAATTGATCAAATGCTGAATTAATATTTGCCAAATTGGCTTTCAGTAAACTAGGTTTTGATAAATTGATGAAGATCCAAGAGTTGAAATTTGATATTGACTTCTGGATTCCATTTATTCTCTTTTCACCACTTGCCAGCTGGGTCAACTTAGCAAGTGAATCTTTCTGACCTTCAATCTTTGCATCCGTAAAATAGAAATGATTTAGGTATCTTTCTATAAGGTTATATAGATCAATGAGACCATCCATGCAATGAACTGAATGAGATTAAAAACATGTAAGATCTTAAAATTTTGAAATATTACCTCGTATTTTTCAGATCACCATGATCTGCTCTTTGTTCTAATTATTGGGAACAGAGGAGGGCCCGGGTTAGATTCCCATCTTTTGTGCTTAGTATCTGCAACACTGTGTTAGGAGTTATAAATAGGTTACTTTACTTGATTTTTATAAGAATCCTTACCATAATACACCAACAAAATAGGAAAATTCAGTCTGACAAGTCTACAAAGTTGCTCAAGCTTTCACAAATAATTCATGGAGGAGCTGAGAATACAACCCGTCTAATTCTAAGCCTCCATTAATGTACCATGTTCTTATTACTACATAAAAGCTCTCATTTGTTTGATTTTAGTTCAATAAACTTTACCTTGTACCAATTATAGTTGATTTTTAATACACTGATGCCTCTTAACCACATCATGTTTTCTTAAAGCAAAACAAGTTTAACAAGTTATGTGAATATTTAATGTTCTTATTACTTCCTATTAATATAATAATGCATTAGGGTCAAGGTTACATATACCTGGAAAAAAGAAGCATTCATAGATTGATGTGTGTATGTTGAAAAGAAGGGTGGGTAGGGAAAATACTATTATAACAGAGACAACTAAAAAGATGATGGTGGCGTCATCCTGTATTTTTAGGGTGTAGTCACTGATAGTTCAATTTATCTAATTGAATCTTTTGGGGATGAAAGAGAATAAATAGTAGTTTCATTTTACAGATGAGAAAACTACATCTCAAAAAGATTAAGTGATTTAACTGAGGTCATATATTTATTTAGCACATAGAGCTGAGAACAGAGTTTAGATCTTCCCAGGACAATTTTGTAACACTGAAAATAATGAGATTAAGTACTAAGGAGAAAGTTTACTATTATAGCAGGGGATCCTAGATATCTCCCAATATCAGTTCTCTCCTTTTCTCTTAGAGATAGAGCCAAATCACATGACCTTCTAAATAGTGAAAATATCTCCCAGTTTCCCCTCAGCTATGGTCATGTAGCTCCTGAGGGCCTCCCTTGTAAAGCAGCTGACACACACCGCTGGTTCCTTTTCTTCCTGCCTTCTCCTGTCCTTCTTCCTGAAAACAGGAATGTGATGATGGTAGCCACATATGGGCCATGGACTTGAGGGCCACACCTCAGGGCTGGTGGAGAAGAGAGCTTGAGAACATTCTGAATCCCAGACAACTGGGGAGACACCATACCAGATCCAGACTGCCCTGTGCAAACTTCTCTGTGAAAAAAAAAAGACGACTTCCATCACATTTACACTACTGTTATGTTGTAATCTCTACTGTAACCAGATCCTAACCTAGGTCATCTAGCACCTATTAGAAATTTTGTCCCTGAGGTGACAAAATATGAACCTGAAGTCCACAGTGGCCAGCCAAATAGAATCAAGACTAGAGACCAACTTGACTCTCTTTAATGATGAAGCAAATTCAGTTTACCAGATTCAGGAGGTGTCTGAGGGCTGTCACAGCTGTGCCTGAGTGAAAGCACTGTAGTCTAATGACAGGGAGAGTGGGCAGGTTTCTCACAAGGAGGTACTCAGAGATTCATGAAACACATCCATATTAACCATAGGACCCTTTCTCCACAGGGTTCTGCGGGTGTGCCCACAGTGGGAAAGGGAAGGGCAGAGACAGTTAGACAAGGTTGGGGAAAAATGTTCACTGCTCAGTAGTTTCTATTCCCTTCTTTTTCTGTCTTGCTTATCTCATTTAAAGA
The DNA here is from genome assembly GCA_032199065.1 of Smutsia gigantea. NCBI lineage: Eukaryota > Metazoa > Chordata > Mammalia > Pholidota > Manidae > Smutsia > Smutsia gigantea. Next base: position 150,608 of record JAVSCE010011067.1, read on the forward strand.
GGTATTTCACATCAGGTACACTTGATCTGTAGTTATTACAGTGAGCTCCACCCTTAGTTTGATTCCATGGCCTCTCCAAAACAATTTTTGAACCCGCTTAGTTACGGAATATGCGTTCTTTGTCAGGAAATGTCAACTGACACTTACTTGCCTCAGCCACACAGACTCACCCAGGAAGTATGGTTTTCTTGTACTTCATACTGTGCAAAACCACATCGTGCACACCATCTCACTCAATCATTCCACATCTTTAATATTTGTCATTAACTTTTTTCATTTTTATAAACTTTTAAATTTTAGAAGAGTTTTAGATTTATAGAAAAGTTGTAAAGATAGTTCCCATACATTCTACCCACATCCTGTTTCCTCTATTATTACCATCTTAAAGAGAATAATTATTGAACTGTTTGTTATAACTAATGAACTACTATTGACCATTACTAACTAAAGTATATATTTTGTTCAAATTTCTCTATTTTGTATTTGCTGTCATTTTTCTGTCCCAGGATCTCGTCCGCAATATCATATTATATTCAGTCATTAAATCTCTTTAGGCTCCTCTTGGCCGAGAAAATTTCTCAGACTCTCCTTGTTTTTGATGTCTTTAAGAGTTTTGAGAGGTACTGGTCTGGCATTTTATAGAATGTCCCTTGAGTGGGATTTGTCTGATGTTAAACTGAGGCCATGAGTTTGGAAAGGGAGAACTCCCTCCAAAGCAGTGAACAGCTCTTCTCATCACGTCATAGCGAGGGAACCCACTGTCAACAGGATCTGTCACTGATGATGTCACCTTGATCATCTATCAGGTTCTTCCACTGCAGAGTTACTCAGACATTAATTTTTTAGTGATTGATTTTATATATTCCTAAAATAAACTGAGATGCTCTTAGATAAATGTGTGTGACACGATAGGACAAAAATAGGCCAGGCAGGTAGATGAAACGGGAAAATGAGGACAAGGAAGTAAGAAGCAGAGGTAAAGTAAATACACAGAAATGTCCACCAGAACATGGTGTACCATCCCTGGAGACAGACTGCAAATTAGCTCTAAGCTTTCATGGAGCTAAAGCACAGAAATGAAAATATGTGTTAAGAAGACTCATTTTTGCCCATAAGTTTTGTCTCAGTGCTCATGTGCCAAATGTCCCTTCAGAAGGAAAACATGATGTAGTGGTCAACATTTCAATATATTTCTTTCATCTATCTATCCTCTCACTCATTTCTCGTAAGCTAAAAGTGTGGTAAACTTTCAATACACAAAATTGGGCCCATTCATGTAGTTCTTTCAATCTGGCTGATCCAAGGTGAAAACATGATGATTTTGGTGATAAATAGACTGCTTATGTTTCAGACAATACACACCAATACTATTGCTTATAATGAAGATTTGATTATGATTGGGTATCCAGAAGTTGAGGTTATATTTTCTAGTGAAACCTCCAAAACCTAGAGCAAAGATATTTCTATGGCACTATGACATTATACTGTCTTTGAAAAAAGCAACCCTAATTGAAACACATGGCTATAGGAGTAGTTTATAGATGGGAATGCAGTCTTAGAAGATGCACTCAATGTTTGGCAGTCAATAAGAGTCAAGGCTAGGGTTCAAAAATTGATTGTCTCCAGAATTCTCTTTGGGGGATATTTGTATACCAGACCAGATCAGCAGTTATTAGCCTGCTAATTATTTCAGTGGTAAATGTCACACCCAGAGCAGCTATACATTCTCATTTGAATTTAGTTTCTGAAGGTAGCATGGTCTCAGGGTCCATAGTCTGAGTTAGTCAAATATAGTTGGGATCTGTGACTGTTATGGTTCATCATTCTCCCCACAGTGCCTAGTACAGCGGTTGGCCCACAGTGAGTGCTCAGTGCTTTTGTGTTTTATCATTGTCATTATTATTGTTTTTCATATTGCTGTTGCTCAAAGCCGGTATTGATTGAGTGCTTCAGTAGATGAATAATGAATGAATGAATCAATAAATTCAGACTTTAACATTTCCTTGCATTGTGGTGTTCAGCCAAGTGAGGCGAATAATACCTAATCAATTTATGTGGAAGACTATATGAGATCAGGCATGTGAAAGTACCTATTACCTTATTTGGTATGTAGTAAGGTTTATAAGGATAAAAACACTTTTGTGAGCTCATCATGTAAGCTCCTTATAGTTGAGCCACTGTATTTCCTTATCTCTATTAATCTATATTAACATACATCAGTCTTTGAATCATATCTTTGGAAGGGATAGAGAAGGAAATTCTAAGGAGTATTCTGATTTCGGAAATATTAAAATTTGAAAAAAAGACATGCTGGTTTGGCACAAGCTAGTACAGCACTTTTATAAATTATTAAGTTGAAATTTTAAGACATCTATGAGCTTAAATGCTACAATTTTCTCAGGGACAAATTATCCTTGAACAAATAGACTTTGAGGTTTAAGCTCTGAGGTGAAAACTTAATTTCTGCTTTTCAGAGAAGTAGCAATGACCTTAAGACCTTGCCCAGTTATCAGCCCATGTCTGGCTACAGCATCAGGCACAGAGGTACAGACATGAAGAGCTTCTGAAGCACTTAGAACAATCACTCCCAAGGGCACACGTGCACAACATGGTCTATTTGTGCTAAGTGTATGCAGAAGTCAGTGCCAAATCTGCAGTTTGCTTAATGATGGAATAAAGACCACTTAAATTAATGGATATTTGAAGTCCACCCTTCCAATACAATTATTGGAGCAAGGGATGTTAATTATTCCCATTATTTTGCTCCGAACCTCAGAACTGACTGATCCTTTGGCCCCCAAATGCAACTATCTGCTTTGTTCTTAGTGAACTTAATTCATCAGGTGGGTATGTTTCCAAGCTCTTAGCGTCTCACATATAACACTTCAATTAAATTGAGAGAGTAATTACTTAAAGTGACAAACAGAAGAATGCTAATTAATGATAAAATTCATTTCAGGGCACTTAACCTAGAGTAGTGCAAAGTAAAGAGGTCATGATTTAATGTATTTGCTTGACTTGCTTTCGTAAAATACTGTTGTTCATTATAATAATGCCAAAAGAGCAAAAGTGTGTTGCATTAACAAACAATTAATGACTCATTTATTGAGGATATCTGATTTCTGTGTCTTTTATTAACAAAGTGTATAAGATTCATCATAAAGAATAAGGTAATAACCATGATTTTCCTCTGGTTATAAATATTTCTACTACATCTTAACATTACTAATGTTCATGCTTAAAAATCAAGCTGACTATATTTAAAAATTCCCTAACATATAACTGATTAAATCTTTTTTCTATTTTGCTGTTATTAATGTACAATTACATGAGCAATATTATGGTTACTAGACTCCCCCTATTATCAAGTCCCCCCACATGCCCCATTACAGTCACTGTCCATCAGCATAGTAGGATGTTATAGAGTCACTACTTGTCTTCTCTGTGCTATACTGCCTTCCCTGTAAGTCACCCCACCACTACATTATGTGTGCTAATCGAAAAATCCCCTTTTTCCCCCTTATCCCTTCCTTCACACTCATCTTCCCCAGTCCCTTTCCCTTTGGTAACTGTTAGTCCATTCTTGGTTCTGTGAGGCTGCTGCTGTTTTGTTCCTTCAGTTTTTTCTTTGTTCTTATACTCCACAGATGAGTGAAATCATTTGATACTTGTCTTTCTCCACCTGGCTTATTTCACTGAACATAATACCCTCTAGCTCCATCCATGTTGTTGCAAATGGTAAGATTTGTTTTCTTCATATGAATGAATAATATTCCATTGTGTATATTTACCACATCTTCTTTATCCATTCATCTACTGATGGACACTTAGGTTGCTTCCATTTCTTGGCTATTGTAAATAGTGCTGTGATAAACACAGGGGTGCATATGTCTTTTTCAAACTGGGCTGCTGCATTCTTAGGGTAAATTCCTAGGAGTGGAATTCCTGGGTCAAATGGTATTTCTATTTTGAGTTTTTTGAGGAACCTCCATACTGATTTCCACAATGGTTGAACTAATTTATATTCCCACCAGCAGTGTAGGAGGGTTCCCCTTTCTACACATGCTCGCCAACATTTGTTGTTGTTTGTCTTTTGGCTCAGGGCCATTCTAACTGGTGTGAGGTGATATGTCATTATGGTTTTAATTTGGATTTCTCTGATGATTAGCAATGTGGAGCATCTTTTCATGTGCCTGTTGGCCATCTGAATTTCTTCTTTGAAGAAGTGTCTGTTCAGCTCCTCTGCCCATTTTTTAATTGGCTTACTTGATTTTTGTTTGTTGAGGTGCGTGAGCTCTTTATATAATTTGGATGTCAACCCCTTAGAGTATATGTCATTTATGAATATTTTCTCCCATACTGTAGGATGTCTTTTTGTTCTACTGATGGTGTTCTTTGCTGTACAGAAGCTTTTGAGTTTGATATAGTCCCACTTGTTCATTTTTGCTTTTGTTTCCCTGGCCCAGGGAGATATGTTCATGAAGAAGTTGCTCATGTTTATGTCCTAGAGATTTTTGCCTATGTTTTTTCTAAGAGTTTTATGGTTTAATGACTTAAATTCAGGTCTTTGATCCATTTTGAGTTTACTTTGTGTATGGGGTTAGACAATAATCCAGTTTTATTCTCTTACATGTAGCTGTCCAGTTTTGCCAACACAGCTGTTGAAGAGGCTGTCATTTCTCCATTTTATATCCATGGCTCCTTTATGGTATATTAATTGACCATATATGCTTGGGTTTATATCTGGGCTCTCTAGTCTGTTCCATTGTTCTGTGGGTCTGTTCTTGTACCAGTACCAAATTGTCTTGATGACTCTGGCTTTGTAGTAGAGGTTGAAGTCAGGGAGCATAATTTCACCCACTTCATTCTTCCTTCTCAGGATTGCTTGGGCTATTCGGGGTCTTATGTGGTTCCTTAAGAATTTTAGAACTATTTGCTCTAGTTTGTTAAAGAATGCTGTTGGTATTTTGATAGAGATAGCATTGAATCTGTAGATTGCTTTAGGAAGGATGGCCATTTTGACAATATTAATTTTTCTTATCCATGAGCATGGGATGTGTTTCCATTTGTTGGTATCTTCTTTAATTTCTCTCATGAGTGTCTTGTAGTTGTCAGAGTATAAGTCTTTCTCTTCCTTGGTTAGGTTTCTTCCTAGGTATTTTATTGTTTTTGATGTAATTGCGAGTGGAATTGTTTTCCTGATTTTTCTTTCTGCTATTTCACCATTAGTGTATAGAAATGCGACAGATTTCTATGTATTAATTTTGTATCCTGCAACTTTATTGACTTCAGATATTAGATCTAGTGGTTTTGGAGTGGATTTTTTAGGGTTCTTTATGTACAATATTATGTCATCTGCAAACAGGGACAGTTTACTTCTTCCTTACCAATCTGGATGCCTTTTATTTCTTTGTGTTGTCTGATTGCCTTGGCTAGGACCTCTAGACCTATGTTGAATAAAAGTGGGGAGAGTAGGCATCCTTGTCTTTTTCCCGATCTTAAAGGAAAAGCTTTCAGCTTCTTGCTGTTAAGTATAATGTTGGCTGTGGGTTTGTCATATATGGGCTTTATTATGTTGAGGTACTTGCCCTCTATACCCATTTTGTTGAGAGTTTTTATCCTGAATGGATATAGAATTTTGTTGAATGCTTTTTCAACATCTATGGAGATGGTCATGTGGCTTTTTCCCTTCTTTTTGTTGATGTGTTGGATGATGTTGATGGATTTTCGAATGTTGTACCATCCTTGTATCCCTGGGATGAATCCCACTTGATCATGATGGATGATCTTTTTGATGTATTTTTGAATTTGGTTTGCTAATATTTTGTTGAGTATTTTTGCATTATGTTCAAGGATATTGGTCTGTAATTTTCTTTTTTTGTGGTGTCTTTGCCTGGTTTTAGTGTGACGTTTGCCTCGTAGAATGAATTTGGGAGTATTCCCTCCTCTTCTACTTTTTGGAACACTTTAAGGAGGATGGGTATTAGGTCTTCACTAAATGTTTGATAAAATTCAGCAGTGAAATCATCTGGTACAGGTGTTTTGTTCTTTGGTAGTTTTTTGATTACCAATTCAATTTCGTTTCTGGTAATTGGTCTATTCAGATTTTCTGTTTCTTCCTGTGTCAGCCTTGAAAGAATGTATTTTTCAAGAGAGTTGTCCATTTCTTCTAGGTTATCCAGTTTGTTAGCATATATTTTTTATAGTATTCTGTCATAATTTTTTGCATTTTGTGGTGTCTGTAGTGATTTTTCCTTTCTCATTTCTGATTCTGTTTATTCGTGTAGACTCTCTTTTTTTCTTAATAAGTCTGGTGAGGGGTTTATCTATTTTGTTTATTTTCTCAAAGAACCAGCTCTTGCTTTCATTGATTCTTTCTATTGTTTTATTCTTCTCATTTTTTAAAATTTCTGCTCTTATCTTCATTATGTTCCTCCTTCTACTGACTTTGGGCCTCATTTGTTCTTCCTTTTCTAGTTTCATTAATTGTGAGTTTAGACTGTTCATTTGGGATTGTTCTTCTTTCCTGAGTTAGGCCTGTATTGCAGTATATTTCCCCCTTAGCACAACCTTTGCTGGGTCCCACAGATTTTGTGGTGTTGAATTATTGTTGTTATTTGTTTTCATATATTGCTTGATCTCTTTTCTTATTTGGTCATTGAGCCATTGATTATTTAGGAGCATGTTATTAAGCCTACATGTGTTTGTGGGCTTTTTCATTTTCTTTGAGTAATTTATTTTGTAGTTTCATACCTTTGTAATTTGAGAAGCTGGTTTGTACAATTTCAATCTTTTTTAATTTACTGAGGCTCTCTTTGTTGCCTAGTATATGTTCTATTCTTGAAAATATTCCATATGCACTTGAGAAGAATGTGTATCCTGTTGCTTTTGGATGGAGTGTTCTGTAGATTTTCATGAGGTCCATCTGTTCTAGTATGTTGTTCAGTGCCTCTGTCTCTTTATTTATTTTCTGTCTGGTTGATGTGTCCTTTGGAGTGAGTGGTGTGTTGAAGTCTCCCTAAATGAAAGCATTGCATTCTATTTCCCCCTTTAATTCTGTTAGTATTTGTTTCACATATGTAGGTGATCCTATGTTGGGTATATAGATATTTATAATAGTTGTATCCTTTTGTTGGACTGACTCCTTTATCACTATGTAATGTCCTTCTTTTTCTCTTGTGACTTTCTTAGTTTTGAAGTCTATTTTGTTTGATACAAGTACTGCAACTCCTGTTTTTTTCTCCCTATTAGTTGCATGAAATATCTTTCTCCATCCCTTTACTTTCAGTCTGTGTATGTCTTTGGGTTTGAAGTGAGTCTCTTGTAAGCAGCATATAGATGGGTCTTGTTTGTTTATCCATTCAGTGACTCTACATCTTTTGTTTGGTGCATGAAGAGCATTTACATTTAGGGTGATTATCGATAGGTATGTACTTATTGTGATTGCAGGCTTTAGATTTGTGGTTACCAAAGTTCAAGGGTAATTCCTTTACTATCTAACAGTCTAATTTAACTCACTTCATATGCTATTACAAACACAACCTAAAGGGTTTTTTTTCCTCCTTTTTCTTCCTCCTCCATTCTTTTTATATTATAAATCATAATCTATACTCTTTGTCTATTCCTTGGGTGACATTTATTTAGCCTTAGGAATACTTCCATCTCTAGCAGTCCCTCCCAATACACTGTAGAGGTGGTTTGTGGGATGTAAATTCTCTCAGCTTTTCTAATCTGAAAATTGTTTAATCCATCCTTCAAATTTAAATGATAACCTTACCGGGTAGAGTATTCTGGTTTGAGACCCTTCTGCTTCATTGCATTCAATATATCATGCCACTCCCTTCTGGCCTATAAGGTTTCTGTTGAGAAATCTGGTGAAAGCCTGATGGGTTTTCCTTTGTATGTGATCTTTTTTCTCTCTCTAGCTGCGTTTAAAAGTCTGTCTTTATCCTTGATCTTTCCCATTTCAATTATTATATGTCTTGATGTTGTCTTCCTTTGGTCTCTTGTGCTCGGAGATCTGTGCGTCTCGATGGCTTGAGAGTCTATCTCCTTCCCCAGATTGGGGAATTTTCCAGCAATTACCTCCTCAATGATACTTTTTATCCCTTTTTCTCTCTCTTCTTATTCTGGTACCCCTATTATGCTAATATTGTTCTGTTAGGATTGGTCACACAGTTCTCTCAATATTCTTTCATTCTTACAGATTCTTTTTTCTCTTTGTGCCTCAGCTTCTTTGTCTTCTTCTTCTCTAATTTCTATTCCATTTGCCGTCTCTTCTACTACATCTAATCTGCTTTTAAATCCCTCCATAGTATGTTTCATTTCAGATATGGAATTTCTTAATGATTGAATCTCTGTCTTAAATTTGTTCCTGAGTTCTTGAATATTTTTCTGTACCTCCATAAGCATGTTTATGATTTTTATTTTGAACTCTCTTTCAGGAAATTGGTGAGTTCAGTTTCTTTTGGCCATTTTTCTGCCGTTTGTGAAATTTTGGTCTGTACCATGTTCTTTTGCTATTTCGTATTTCTGTGTGGTGCCCTCTAGTGCCCAGAAACTCCAGTCTCTTGAACTTCTCAGCCCCTAGAGTGAGGCTGGAGGTTGTAGGAGAGCTGAGCTGGTGCCTGTGGGGAGGAAAGATCTGTTTCCTGACTCCTGTCTGCCCTGCTTGTCTCCAGTATCACAGCTACTATGCCAAGCACACAGGTGTAAGCCTCTGTGCTTGGCATCTCTGTTATAGGTGAGGCCTTTCTCTGGCTGGCCTGACGCCAGAACATTGACTGCCAGTTTGTGAGCCGGTGCTGTCAGGCCAGGAGGAAGTCTCAGCAGGCTGCGTATCACAGTGGGGGGCCTCAGAGATGAGTAGCCAGCCAGGGGATGGAGCACCTGTAGTTCCTGAAAGTTCCCAATCTGCTGGGCAGTGCCCGCCCAGACAACCTTGTTCCCCTATCCCTTCTCCTGCACAGCAAGCTCCGTGCAACCATGCACCTTCAGCAGCCCTCTCACTGCTAGGAAGCCTCTCAGACCGCCTACCCTTCCCTTGTCTCAGAACCTCCGGTTGTGGATCTCATCCTCTACAAATGGCCAGAATCTGTCTCTCAAGCACTCTGCCTATCCCAGCTCCCCATCCTCCAGAGCACCACACAGTGTATATTTCTGCTCGCAAAGCATATCTCCAGGGCTAGGTGTTCAGCAGTCCCAGGCTTCCACCCCTTCCCCTGCTCCATTTCTCTTCCTCCCACCAGTGAGCTGGGGTGGGGGAAGTGCTCAGGTCCCACAGGATCAAGGCTTTCGTACATTACCCTGTTTTGTGAGGTCTGCTCTGTTTGTGAGGTCTGTATGCAGTCTGGTGCAGCCTTCTTTCCTGTTGCTGTTTTAGGGTTAGTTGTATTAACTATATTTTCACACTATCTGTGGTTTTGGGAGGAGTTCTCTGTCTCACTTTTCATGCTGCCATCTTGAATCCTTTCCTCATAACTGATTAAATCTTAATCACATAAATATTTAGATAATGTTCATTGAAGTTATGAACAAAGCTGCTATAAGCATCTGTGCTTAGGTTTCATGGGGATGTAAGTTTTCAAATCTTTTGAGTAGATGCTAGGGGGCATGATTGTTGGGTGGTTTGGTAAGAGCATATTTAGTGTTGCCTTCCAAAGTGGCTGTACAATTTTGCATTCCCATCAGCAATAAGTGATTGTTCCTGTTATTCCACATACACACTAGCATTTGGTGTTGTCTGCATTCTGGATTTTGGCCATTCTAATAGGTATGTAGATGTATCTTCTTTATATTTGTATAATGCTCCACATGATGTGGAACATATTTTCATATGTTCATTTGCCATTTGTATATCTTCTTTGGTGAGGTGTCTCTTAAAGTCTTTGACTCATTTGGATTCAAAATGGTGGTGTGAGAGGTGAGACAGACAACTCCTTCCAAAACCACATATAATACAAAACTATAGTTAATACAACTAACCCTAAAAAAGCAACAGGAAAGAAGGATGAACCAGACTGCATACACCTGGAGAAAAGAGCAGACCTCACGAAACAGGGGAATGTACCAAAGCCTTGATCTGCCAGGACCCAAGCCCTTCCCTGACCCCAGCTCACCAGCGGGATAAAGAGAAATGGAGTGAGGAGGGGGTGGAATCCTAGGACTGCTGAACACCCAGCCCTGGAGATCTGCTTTGGAGCACAAACCTACATTGCATGGCACTCTGGAGATTAGTAGGGTGGAATACTTGAAAGACTGAGATTCCAGCCATTTGTGGAGGAAAGGGATCCACATCGGACCGCTCTGGGACAAAGGAAAGTTGGGCGGTCTGATAGGCTCCTAGCAGCAAGAGGGCTGCTGAAGGAGCAGGGTTTGCAAGGAGATTGCTGCGTGGGAGAAGGAATAGGTGGACAGAATTCTCTGGGTGTGCTCTGCTCAGCAGGTTGGGAACCTTCATGGGCTTCAGGCACTCCAACCCCCTGGTTTGTTACTCAGCTCTGAAATTCCCTACTGTGATACGCAGCCTGCTGCATGTTCCTCCTGGCCTGCCAGAACCAGCTCGAAAACCAGTAATCACTGCCCTGGCATCAGGCAAGCCAGAGGGAGGCCCTTCTTAGGACAGCTAAAGACACAAAGCACAGGGCTTACACCAGTGTGCTGGGCCCACTGGCTCTGACACTGGAGACAGGCATAGCAGCCAGGAAGCAGGAAACAGCTCTTTCCTCCCCCAGGCACCAGTGCTGCTCCCCTGTGAACTCTGACCTCCCTCCAGCGGTTGAGCAGTTCCAGGGACTAGTGCTTCTGGGCCCTAGAGTGTGCCACATACAAATATGAAACATCAAAGGAACCTGGTTCAGACCAAAATCTCACAAACCCCAGAAAGAGCGCCAAATGAAACCAAACTCACCAATCTCCATGAAAGAGGGTTCAAAATAAAAATCATAAGCATGCTCACGGAGGTACAGAAAAATATTCAAGAACTGAGGGACCAATTTAGGATGGAGATTCAATCATTAAGAAATTCCATATCTGAAATGCAGCATACAATGGAGGGATTTAAAAGCAGATTAGATGTAGTAGAAGAGATGGTAAATGGAATAGAAATTAGAGAAGAGGAATACAAAGAAGCTGAGGCACACACACAAAAAAGGATTTCTAAGAATAAAAGAAAATTGAGAGAACTGTGTGACCAATCCTAATGGAACAATATTCACATTATAGGGGTACCAGAAGAAGAAGAAGAGAGAAAAAGGGTTAGAAAGTGTCATTGAGGAGGTAATTGCTGAAAACTTCCCCAATCTGGGGAAGGAGACAGTCTCTCAGGCCATGAAGGTACACAGATCTCCCAACACAAGGGACCCGAGAAGACAACACGAAGACATATAATAATTAAAATGGCAAAGATCAAGGATAAGGACAGACTATTAAAAGTAGCCAGAGAGAGAAATAAGATTACATACAAAGGAAAGCCCACCAGGCTATCATCAGACTTCTCAGCAGAAACCTTACAGGCCAGAAGGGAGTGGCATGATATATTTAATGCAATGAAGCAGAAGGGCCTTGAACCAAGAATACTTTATCTAGCAAGATAATGATTTAAATTTGAAGGAGGAATTAAGCAACTTCCAGATTAAAAAAAGCTGAGAGAATTTACCTCCCACAAACTGTCTCCACAGTACATTGTGGGGGGACTGCTATAAATGGAAGTATTCCTAAGGCTATTTAAGCTGACACCAGAGGAAATAAAAGCACAGCAAAGAAGAACAATTAATTACTAAGCAGGTACAAAATCAAATCTACTACCCCCAAAGTCAATCAAGGGATAGACAAAGAGTAGAGAATATGATAACTAACACATAAAGAATGGAGGAGGAAGAAAAAGGAGAGAAAAAAAGCACCTTTAGGTTGTGTTTGTAATAGCACACTAAGTGAGTTAAATTAGGCTGTTAGTTAGTAAGGGAATTACCCTTAAACCTTTGGGAACCACAAATTTAAAGTCTGCAATTGCAATAAGTACATACCTATCGATAATCACCCTAAATGTAAATTGTCTGAATGCACCAAAAAAAAGACATAAAGTCACTGAATGGATAAAAAAACAAGACCCATCTATATGATGCCTACAAGAGACTCACTTCAAACTCAAAGATATATACAGATTGAAAGTAAAGGGATAGAAAAGATATTTCATGCAACTAATAGGGTAAAAAAAGAAGGAGTTGAGTACTTGTATCAGACAAAACAGACTTCAAAACAAAGAAACAAGAGACAAAGAAGGATATTACATAATGATAAAGGGGTCAGTCCAACAAGAGGATATAACTATTATAAATATCTATGCACCCAACACAGGATCACCTACATATGTGAGACAGAATTAAAGGGGAAAATAGAATGCAATGAATTTATTTTAGAAGACATCAACACACCACTCACTTGAAAGGACAGGATACACATTCTTCTCAAGTGCACATGGAATATTTTCAAGAACAGATCATATACAAGGCCACAAAAAGAGCTTCAGAAAATTCAAAGAGACTGAAATTGTACCAACCAGCTTCTCAGACTACAAAGGTATGAAACTAGAAATAAATTGCAAAAAGAAAATGAAAAAGCCCATAAACACATGGAGGCTTCACAACATTCTCCTAAATAACCAATGGATCAATGACCGAATAAAAGCAGAGATCATGCAATATATGGAGACAAATGACAACAATAATTCAACAACACAAAATCTGTGGGAAGCGGAAAAAGCTGTGCTAAGGGTGATGTATATGGCAATACAGGCCTACCTCAAGAAAGAGGAACAATCTCAAATGAACAGTAGTCTAAACTCACAATTAATAAACCTAGAAAAAGAAGAACAAATGAGGCCCAAAGTCAGTAGGAGGAGGAACATAATGAAGATAAGAGCAGAAATATAAAAACTGAGAAGAATAAAACAATAGAAAGCAGGAGCTGGTTTTTCAAGAAAATAAACAAAATACATAACCCCCTGGCCAGACTTATCAAGAAAAAAAAAGAGTCTACACACATAAACAGAATCAGAAATGAGAAAGGAAAAATCATTACTGACACCACAGAAATACAAAGAATTATGAGAGAATACTATAAAAAATTATATGCTAACAAACTGGATAAACCTAGAAGAAATGGACAACTTTCTAGAAAAATACAACTTCCAGAGCTGACCCAGAAGAAACAGAAAATCTGAATAGATCAATTACCAGCAATGAAATTGAACTGGTAATCAAAAACCTATGTAAGAAAAAAATCCCTGTACCAGATGGCTTCACTGCTGAATTTTATAATACATTTAGTGAAGACATAATACCCATCCTCCTTAAAATTTCAAAAAAGCAAAAAAAGAGGGAATACTTCCAAACTCATTCTATGAGGCCACTATCACTCTAATAACAAAACCAGGCAAAGACACCACAAAAAGAGAAAATTACAGGCCAATATCCTTGATGAACATAGATGCAAAAATACTCAACAAAATATTAGCAAACCAAATTAAAAAATAAGTCAAAAAGATCATTCATCATGATCAAGTGAGATTTATTACAGGGATACAAGGATGGTACAACATTCGAAAATCCATCAACATCATCAAACACATCAGCAAAAAGAAGGACAAAAACCACATGATCATCTCCATAGATGCTGAAAAAACATTAGACAAAATTCAACATTCATTCATGATAAAAACTCTCAGCAAAATGGGTATAGAGGTCAAGTACCTCAACATAATAAAGGCCACATATGACAAACCCACAGCCAACATTATACTCAACAGCGAGAAGCTGAAAGCTTTTCCTTTAAGATCAGGAACAAGACAAGGACGCCCACTCTCCCCACTTTTATTCAACATATTTCTGGAGGTCCTAGCCATGACAATTAGATGACACAAAGAAATAAAAGGCATCTGCATTGGCAAGGAAGAAATGAAACTGTCCCAGTTTGCAGATGACATGATATTGTACATAAAAAACCCTAAAGAATCCATTCCCAAACTACTAGATCTAATATCTGAATTCAGCAAAATTGTGGGACACAAAATTAATCCACAGAAATCTGTTGCATTTCTATACACTAATGGTGAACTAGCAGAAAGAGAAATCAGGAAAACAATTCCATTCACAATTGCATCAAAGACAATAAAATACCTAGGAAGAAACCTAAGCAAGGAAGTGAAAGTCTTATACTCTGAAAACTACAAGACACTTATGAAATAAGTTAAAGAAGATACTAATAAATGGAAACACATCCCGTGCTCACAGATAGGAAGAAATAATAATGTCAAAATAGCCATCCGGCCTAAAGTAATCTACAGATTCAGTGCAATCCCTATCAAAATACCAACAGCATTCATCAACAAACCAGAGCAAATAGTTCTAAAATTCATATGGAACCACAAAAGACCCCAAGTAGCCAAAGCAATCCTAAGACAGAAGAATAAGTCTCAGGGGTGTTATGCTCCCTGACTTCAAGCTGTACTACAAAGCCACAGCAATTAAGGCTATTTGGTACTGGCCCGAGAACAGACCCATAGACCAATGGAACAGATGAGAGAGCCCAGATATAAATCCAACCATATATGGTCAATTAATATATGATAAAGGAGCCATAGATATACAGTGGGAAATGACTGCTTCTTCAACAGCTGGTGTTGGCAGAACTGGACAGCTACATGTAAGAGAATGAAACTGGATTATTGTCTAACCCAATACACAAAAGTAAACTCAAACTGGATCAAAGACCTGAATATAAGTCATGAAACCATAAAACTCTCAGAAGAAAACATTGGCAAAAATCTGTTGAATATAAACATGAGGAACTTTTTCCTGAACACATCTTCTCAAGTAAGAGAAGCAAAATAAAAAATGAACAAATGGGACTACATCATGCTAAAAAGCTTCTGTACAGCAAAGGACATCATCAACAGAACAAAAAGGCATGCTACAGTATGGGAGAATGTATTTGTAAATGACATATCCAACAAGGGGTTAACATCCAAAATATATAAAGAACTCATATGCCTCAACACCCAAAAAGCAAATAACCCGATTAAAAAATGGGCAGATGACATGAACAGACACTTATCCAAAGAAGAAATTCAGATGTCCAACAGACACATGAAAAGATACTCCACATCACTAATTATCAGGGAAATGAAAATTAAAACCACAATGAGATATCACCTCACACCAGTTAGGATGATTAACGTAGAAAAGAATAGGAACAACAAATGTTGGCGAGGATGCAGAGAAAGGAGAACCCTCCTACACTGCTGGTGGGAATGTAAAATAGTTCAACCATTGTGGAAAGCAGTATGGTGGTTCCTCAAAAAAACTAAAAATAGAAATACCATTTGACCCAGGAATTGCGCTCCTAGGAATTTGCCCTAGGAATTCCGGATCCCAGTTTCAAAAAGACATATGCACCCTTTTGTTAATCGCAGCACTATTTACAATAGGCAAGAAATGGAAGCAACCTAAGTGTCCATCAGTATATGGATAAAGAAAATGTGTTACATATACACAATGGAATACTATTCAGCCATAAGAAAACAAATCCTACCATTTGCAACAACTTGGATGGAGCTAGAGGGCATTATGCTCAGTGAAATAAGGCATGTGGAGAAAGACAAGTACCAAATGATTTCACTCATCTGTGGAACATAAGAACAAAGCAAAAACTGAAGGAATAAAACAGCAGCAGACTCACAGGACCAAGAATGGACTAACAGTTGCCAAAGGGAGAGGGACTGGGGTGAGGGTTGGGAAGGGAGGGAGAAGGGGAATAAGTGGCATTATGTTTAGCACATATAATGTGGGGGGGGCATGGGGAAGGCAGTATCCACAGAGAAGACCTGTAGTGATTCTATAGCATGTTACTATGCTGATGGACAGTGACTGTAATGGGGTATGTGGGGGGGACTTGATAATGGGGGGAATCTAGTAAGTACAGTGTTGCTTATGTAATTGTATATTAATGATACCAAAATAAAAAATTAATTAGTTAAAAAACATCTTTGGATCATGTATTAATCAGGTTGTTTTCTTATTTCTTGAGTTTTAAGTGTTCCTTTTATATTTTGGATAATAGTCTTTTATCAGATGTGTCTTTTGTAAATATTTCTGTCAATCTATGATTTGCTTTCTCATTCAGTTGCCATTATCTTTCACAGAACAGAAGTTTTAAACTTAATAAAGTTCAGCTTATCAAAGATTTCTTTCATGGATTGTGCCTTTCGTGTTGTATCTAAAAATCATCACCATAGCCAAGGTCATCTAGGTTTTCTCCAATTATACCTTGTATGAGTTTAATAGTTTTTATTTTATATTTAGGTCTATGTTCCATTTTGAGTTAAATTTTGTGAAAAATATGTTTGTCTAGATTAATTTTTTTGCATGTGAATATTCAGTTCTGGCACTATTTGTGGAAGAGACTATTGTTGTTCCATTGTATTTGCTCCTTTGTCAAAAATATAGTCCTTTGACTATATTTTGTGGGTCTATTTCTGGGCTCTCTATTCTGTTCCATTGATATGTTTTCTATTCTTTTACCAATTCCATGCTATCTTGATTACTGTATCTTTATGTAAGTCATGAAATTGAGTAGTGTCAAGTCTCTACCTTTGTTCTCCTTCAATATTGTGTTGAATATTCTGGGTCTTTTGCCTCTCCATATAAACTTTAGTATGGGTTACTGATATTCATAAAATAACTAGCTGGCATTTTGATTTAGATTACACTGAATCTATAGTTCTAGCTGGGAAGAACTGACATCTTGGAAATATTGAACTTTCCTAGCGACAAATACGGAATATCTCTGTCTACTTGTTTAGTTCTTTAATTTTTTTCATCAGAGTTTTGTAATTTTCCTCAGATAGAACTTGTACATATTTTGTTTGTAGTAAGTATCTCATCTTTTTTGTACTAATGTAAATAGTATTACTGTGCTTTTAATTCAAATTCTACCTGTTTGTTGTTGATATAATAAAAAAGTCATTGAATTTTGTATATTAACCTTGTGTACTGAAACCTTGCTATGATCACTTACCAGTTCTTGGAGATTTGGGGTTATTCTTTCAGATTTTCTATGTAGAAAATCATGTGGCTGTGAACAAAGATAGTTTTATTTTTTCTTTCCCTATATGTATATCTTTTATTTCCTTTTCTTGTTATATTGCATTAGCCAAAACTTCCAATATAATGTTGAAAAGGAGTGGTAAGAGGGAACATCCTTACCTATACCTGATTTTAGTGGAAGAGCTCTGAGTTTCTCTCCATTAAGGTTGATGGTAGCCATAGGGTTGTTTTCTTTTTCTTTTTCTTTTTTTTTTTGTCTTTTATAGATATTCTTCATCAACTTGAGGAAGTTCCCATCTATTTCTGGTTTCCTGAGAGTTTTTATAATAAGTGGGTGTTGGATTTTGTCAAATACTTTTTCTGCATCTATTGATATGATATCATTTTTTAGCCTGTTAATGTGATAGATTGCACTAAATGATTTTTGAATATTGAACCAGCATTACGCACCTGAGATAAATTGCATTTGGCCATAGTACATAATTCTTTTTATACAATGTGTTGTGTATGTTAGGTGTTTATTTTCTAATATTTTATTGAGGGTTTTTGCATTGATGGTCATGAGAGATATTGGCCTGTACTTTTGTTTTTCTTATACTGTCTTTGATTTTGGTGCTAGGGTAATGCTGGCCTTATAGAATGAGTTAGGATTCTCCTTGCCTCTACTATCTAAAATAAATTGTAGAATATTGGTATAATTTCCTTAAATCTTTGTTAGAATTCACCAGTGAACTCATCTGGAGCTGATGCTTTGTCTTTCTCTTTTGGGAGATTATTAATTATTGATTCAATTTCATTAATAGATAAAAGCCTATTCAGAGCATCTGTTTCTTCTTGTGGGAATTATGGTATCTTGTGTCTTTCAAAGAATTGGTCCATTTAATCTCAGTTGTCAAATTGAGTTCAAATATTTTTTTAGTCATCACTTTAATGCTCATAGGATCTGTAGTGATGTCCCGTTTTATTTCTGATGTTAGGAATTTGTATCCTCTCTGTTTTTTTTCCTAAGTTATAATACCTAGAATTTTATTGATCTTTTCAAAGAATTCAATTTGGTTTCATTGTTTTTCTCTATTGATTTCCTGTTTTAAATTTCATGAATTTCTTCTCTAATTCTTTTTTTTTTCTTCTTCTTTGTTTGGATTTATTCATCTTTTTCTAACTTCCTAAGGTGAAAATTTGAATTATTGATTTTAGATCTTCCTCCTTTTTAATATTTTCAGTGTTATAAATTTCTAATTAGTATTCCTTTCACTGAATTCCATCAATTTTGATGTTATGTTTCATTTTCCTTTAGATCAAAATATTTTTTAAAATTTGTCTTGAGATTTCTTCTTTAACCCATATGTTACTTAGAAGTGTGTTGTTTAATTTCCATGTATTTTGGTATTTTCCATTTATCTTTCTGTTATTGATTTCTACTTTAATTATATTGTGATATATACTTTGTTTTTAATTTATATCAATATTTTCATGATGATCTATAAGTATCAGAATGATTAGAATAGAACAACAGAGAAAATTAGATGTTGAAAAGGTTAAAGTCAGCAAGATTAAAGACATACTTTTGATATTAAGAAATAAACTGAGATTCTATTTTCCTAAAATTTTGATATTTGGCACCAAAATAGGTGCTTGACAAATATTTATTGTCTTTAGTAGAGAATAATCACCATAGAATCACAGCATAGGAGTGAAAAGGGATTTGGAAAGTGTTACAAAATGAAACACATTCCAGATGTATACTTAATGTATAAGATGGAATATGTTCTACTGGAAATACTGATTATGTCTATTATAGTTATCAGTCACCAACTATTGTGTCAACTTAAAGCCAAACCCTCTGAACAATGTACCCCTCTTTCCTCAAAACCCCACCCCAGCATTCTGTCCATGAATACTATGGGTTGAATTGTGTCCCTTCAAATTTCACATGTTGAAGTCTAAATCTTCAATACCTCAAAATGTGACTGGATTGGGAGACAGAGCCTTTAAAGATGTGATTAAATTCAAAAGAGGCCTTAGGATGAGTGCTAATCCATTCTGAACTGTGTTTTTATAAGAAAAAGAAATTTGGGCAGAGAAAGAGATACCAAGAGTACATATCCACAGAGAAAAAAACACATGAGGACTCACCAGGAGGTAGCCATCTGCGTGTCAGGTGAAAGGCTTCAGAAGAATCCTGCTAATACCTTGATTTTGGGCTTCTAGCCTCCAAAACTAATAAAGTAAGTGTGGCTGTTTAAGTCACCCAATATGTGGCATTTTTTGTTGTTTTTATGGCAGCCTTAGCAAACTAATACAACCAATTACCCTCCTTTCATTTCTGACTATTCAGTTTGCTTGTCCACTTACTGATTTTCTCTACCCTATACATTTGCTCTTTTCCTTTGTCCTAAAAACAAAACAACCGTACACAGCATGCACACATGTTAAACAAAACTCTCTGTTCAACTTTTTACCTTTATCTGGCTATCATATTACCTTTTCTTCTTCCTTAATTAATATGTTTGTCTGACAGGTTACATTCTGTCCCCATTTACTCACATCCCAATCACTCTACAGTGCCTTGAAATCATAATTATGGCTGTACCACTCAATTAAAACCACACGAAGTCAACTAGTGTCTCTCCAAATGACAGATTCAATAGAAATTTTTCAGTTTTCTTCTTACGTAACTACTACATGAACTTGACTCTGCTTACTGTTGTCCAGATTTTGAAACTATTTCTCTTTGATTTCCATAATGCTGTTCTTTTCTGGCTCACTCCTTACTTATTACCACTTCTCTCTGGTTTCCTTATTCTGATGGTCTTGTTCTGCCAAACTTTATATGGTGGTATTATTCAAGTCTTCATCCTGGGTTCTCTTCTCCCGAGACCGTACCTTACGTCTGTGGGTGCTCTTGCCCTTTCCTTTAATTTCACAGCTATTTATACCATGACCAAGGACAATCTATAATTCTAGGCCAAGATTGTTCCTCAGTTTCACACCTTTACTTCTTACTGTCTTCCACACATCACTTTTTCTCTGTGGCCATTTTTTAAATCTTTAAGAAAAGCACAGCTTCCCCTCTCCACACCCATTTTTGTTAAATCCTGTTATATTGTTTAGAGCTTATGACCCAGCCCAGATATCTAGCCTATTTCTTTTTCTTCATAAAAATGTTGATAATCTTTTTCTGATTGTGGGTGATAAAAATTCACAAAAGTAACAGTTCTAAATATCTTTCTTTTAAATAAATGAACACAAAAGAATTCTTTACCAAAAAATTGCCACTGCTTGGCCTTCTTTGAATAAAGTCAGGCTGTGACATGCCTGTGATTCAACCAGCTGCATGGGTTTAACAATCCTTTTTCTGTGATGCCTGGACAGAGCTCCTTCATGTTAAGAGTATAGCTTGGAGAAGGGGTCAGAGACCTTGCTCATCAAATAGTATGACTAGAGTTCCCTGTCCTGATGATTGAAAAAGAAAACATATTGGCCTACTTATTTTTGTAGTTTTTATAAAATTTGGAGCTCTTACTCAAAATGACTAGTGAACGTTTGGACA
Organism: Smutsia gigantea; assembly: GCA_032199065.1. Taxonomy (NCBI): domain Eukaryota; kingdom Metazoa; phylum Chordata; class Mammalia; order Pholidota; family Manidae; genus Smutsia; species Smutsia gigantea. The sequence goes on from JAVSCE010011067.1 coordinate 171,263, forward strand.
TGGGTTAGGATGGATGTGTTACAGCTGGTTCTCTAGGTTCTAGAGAATGGAAGGAGCTTATTATCAGCTACAGAGTAGGCTTTAGATAATCCCTAAATCTGGGATGTATTACTAGAAATAAGAAATATTTAGAACACACAAACACAAGAATAAGGCATGCCAATCAATGATGGCCCCCACTTTCCTGGGAACATTTAGCTAAGGAGGTGAGTTGCAGAGCTGATCATATTTTAGTCAGGAGAGAGTTAGTGGAAGAGAACCATCCATTTACATTCTTTATCTTTACAACTGTTTCTCATAACAAGGGGCTTACTATGAGGTCAAATAATTGGGTACCTGCAAATCAAGACAAAAGAAGTTGCTTGTGTGAATGCTGAGATCACCTTCTTATACTGTCACTGTACTCCTCATAATCAACACAGATGGATGTAACTAATTGTCTTCCACCCCGATGCTGCTCTCCCAAATGGATTTCCTTCTTGTGGAAATCCACTTTTTTATCACCACTAGGTGCCCAAATTGGAAGTCTAGGATTCAGACTCAACACTCTTCTTTCCTTTATCCCCACAATGCTGAGTCTTACTTCTAAATATCTTTTGAATTCATATTGTTTTGTTCATCCTCACTACTTGAGTGACAGTTCTCATTGTAGCTCTCAAGTCGACAGTTTTCCTCATCTACCTCTCCTATCAGTCCTCTAAGAACCACCAGAATAATGATTTAAATTCTTAAATACTATTATGGAACTTTCATTTCACTTAGAAGAAGATTCTCGTGGACAAAAACTAAAAAATACAAGACAACAACAAAACACTGAGCTGTAAAACTTTAGGCATTCTTTCTAGAGCCTCCATTTTAGGGTTTTAAAATCCACATCCATATCAGGAACAAGAAACGTGACTTCATAATGTATAAAGCAATCATGAGTTCTCTATGGTGCCTGACTTCAGTCTGTACGGTCACAGTGTTCCTCTCTCCTCTTGGGTTTTTCCTGGCTGACTAGAAACTTTGTGGACTGAGATTTTAATACTCTCATTATCAAATCATTAAACAAACATCCCTAATTCTTAGTATGTAGGAAGCATTGTTCTGGATCCTTCTGGGTATATATGTACTTGTCTAAAATAGTCCTGGTATAAAGGAGCCCTATTCTGATACAACTTGAGTCATTCTTATCCCTTAGTATGAGGTATGATAATAATAACGATGTTTTTGTGTTATTTCAAGAAGGTATCATAGAGCTATGTGTTAACAGTGCCTCTCCTGTTCTTAGAATATATCTGTAATTCATTCCTCCTACATGAGTGGGAGGCTTTGAAGTGCTTATTATATAACTGAAGGGATTATGCAAGTATTCATTGTTAAATGGACTATTTTTTTAAAAACTCAAGTCAAATACCTTTTAATCCCTTTGTTGGTATCTAAGTATCTATGGACATCTAAATGATAGTTAGATAATACCTCATGTCTAGCACATAATATGTCTAAATTATATAATTAATTAATATTGCACTTGGATCTTTGGGGTGATTACCTCTTTTTAGATCTCCAAATATATTTGTGTAAGCGGAATACATATCTTGAAGCCTAGAATTCTACAGAACAGTGAAGGTGAGAAAACATTAGTTGTTATAGATGATTTTCATTTCTGTCAGGAAAAATCACAAGAGTACACATGTGGACCACACATTGTATATTTATGTATATACATATATTTGTGTGTATGCATATATTTATTTGTCATCTTTCTTTGGGAGAAATTTTGTATCTCTCAGGTATATGTTTTCATTTTCTCTGGATGAAAGAGATTTTTTTAGTAAGCATCTTCTGTAAGAGAATCATTCAGCCTGGCTGCATTTTCTCTTTTTCTAGAAAGGTCATCTCTATGAATTTCATATAGGCCAGTGGATAACATGGTAGATATTTTGTCTGTAATTTATTTTAAAACACTTTAGCATGGAGAGTGTGATTTCAAATGTGTGTGCTAGTTTCAATCTTCACTTAGGGCTAGTCAGTTGTCTTTATTCCAGCATTTATAACCTACAAAGCCGTCTCCCATTAATCAGACCTACTGTACTCAAAAGCAGCTACTCCAAAGGAACTGGTTGGAATTCCTCTACCTCAGTTCTTCCCTCAGAGGGTTTAATACTTATACAATGAATATGAAAGTGGTTACATAACTGATATTAATGACATTAAAAAATATGTGGATTGTCAAAAATATCTTAGGGAACTCCCTGCATTGAATGAACAGTGAGGGTGTAGAATCTTCAGCAGATCCTTTATCCTTAGTCCTTGGGGACAGTCCCCTGGCCTTGACCCCTGAATAATCCTGTGCCCTGCCACAGGTGTGGAGGGGGTCTTAGTTGCCTGATGCTGAAAGTGGTATAGCTTAACCCTGTGTTTGATTCAAGTGGCTCTTTTGTACAAAGTATTTTGGAAACTGTAAAGTGAACAGAGACCTGGGACTCATCACACTTACAAAAGAGACAGGTAATAGTTTATGTGGGGGAGAAGCTGGCCTGTAATAATTGATGGCTACTAAGATTCACCAAATAGAACCTAATAGATGGATGTAATCAAATTGGTGTCAACTCAGTCACAGTAAATTCTTTCCAGTGTCAGTTAGGTGACATTCTTTCAACAATATTCTTGACCCAATTAGTGTTTATTAAATACCTAATTATTTTAATTGAATAATAGTTCAAACTAAATTAAAATTAGCCATATACAAATATACCCAGAGGTCTCAGTACTTGAAATAGAATGGTCTTTGTTTATTTTCAGTTCAGAAAATGTCAGAGACGTCTTCTTTATCTTTTTGGCATGACCAGGTAGAAATCAAACTTTGGTGGACATTTGTACAGTTGGTCCTTAAAAGGAGTCAAGCAATATAGTGAAAGGGAAGAAAATTGGATTTTGAGACAAGGCACCTAAGTTCTTACACAGGTTCTATCTTTGAATAGTTGAGTGACAATGAGAATTTGCTTGAAATTCACTGAAATTTGCTTGCTTTTAATTTACTTTTCTGTAAATGAAGAGCAACACTAGTTTTATTGATGGACTAATTCATTTGTTTCATCACTGATTCAATATATGATAATAATATTAATAATGATACTAGTTGCTGAGCATTTGTTTGAAACACCCCATATTCCTTAACATATTTAATCATTAAAACAACCTTGTGAGGTAGATAATTTTATTATTCCAAGAAGACACTGAGGCACAAATATAGTAAAAAAAAAAAAGTGGATTTCCCAAGGGTTGTGAGCTGATCCAAGACAATTTAGACATGCAGAACTCTTAGATGCCTCACGATAAATAACAGTAGTGATCAAAAAGTTTGAGGTACTAAAAATTACTACTCTCCAAGCTTCCTGCACAGTTTATAATGAAAATCAATCATTATGGGCTGAGTTGTGTCCTCGCCCCCAAATTCTAAGTGGAAGTTCCAAAGCCCAGTACCCCAGAGGGTGACTATTTTGAGATAGGAACTTCAAAGAAATAATTTAATTGAAATGAAGGCTTTAAGTTGTACCTTAATCCAATTTGACTGTCCTTATAAAAAGAGACATGTTTTGCAGAGAGATGTTTGAAGGAAGACAATGTGAGGACAGAGCAAGCCAAGGGGAGAAGCCTCAGAAGAAACCACACCTGCCAACACCTTGATCTCAGACTTCTGGCCTCTGGAACTGTGAGAAAATTAATTTCTCTGGTGTAAGCTACTCATTCTGTGGTACTTTCTTTATGCAGCCCAGAAAATTAATACACAAGTCTTAGATCAAATTGGATACACACATGCCGCATATTAACTCAACATTTATTTACACACACTAAAAAAAAAATCGATTCATATGATCTGTTCTGTTGGCTCAAGAATGCCCCAAATCTCCTTTCACATGTTCTAACTATTACTTTACAAAAAGGGTTTCCTGAAGCAAATGCCATGACTGCACAGGAAGGGTTCTGTTGCACTTTTTGTCCACAAGTCCAGGGTTTATTGTTGGACACCAGGTGGTTGACAGACATAGGTTAATGTATCATTTCTAAGGGCATAGGTTTCACTGGATTTGTATATCCTGCTCATCAAGACTGCCTAAATTATTTTTGGCAGTCCAGCTATCTTGAATGCATTTAATTGCATCAGTGAAAGGCCGTTTCTAATTTTTATTATGCTGATTAACATGTCATTATTAAAAAAAATTTGGCAATCAGTGTAGTAGTCAGCAAAGTATTAACTATTACTAAAAGAAGGGAATAAGAGGAATGTTTGTAGAAGCCTTTTCGAAAGAAAGCTAGCTGACTTCTGAACTGTGCATGCAGGACATTGTGTTGGCTGACCATTTCTCAAATGCACTTTTTTGGATAGAACCTGGGCATTAGGTTAAGTAATACATGCACATGCTATCCCACATATGGACTGAAGTATTCCAAACTAAATAACAAGTATCATGGTCCCAAGTTTCCCTAGTTAGCAAGAAACAGAGTTGGGATTTGAACTAAGGAAGTTAGGCTGTGCCCCAAACCTGGCACATTCAGCACTTATTATGAATGATCACGTACAATAGCAAGTTACAAACATTATCTGACTTAACCCTAAAAGAAATCTGTTGAGTGAGGTCTTATAGACAGAGGATCAGGGAGTATTTCTTTCCAAGAATACATAGCGAGTATTCAAAGTGAAGAGGCAAGGCGGTCTTGGGTCTAACTAGTACAATCCCACAGGACCCCTGCTCAGAAGGGGGCCCTGTGCTTGAGATTAAATGCTCTGTGGTTGCCCTCCTGAAGCTCTTAATAACTTTACATTTGAAGTGGTATTTGGTACATGAAGTCTGATGAGATGACAGAGTATCACAAGGGATTTGGAGCCTCTGCTTATGTTTAATCCTGAAGCCTGCCTTCTCCTCACCTCTGTAAGACTGAGTCTCAGCTTCCCATTTTCTTTCTACAACCCATTGGCCACTGCAGCCCTTGGGCCCTAGCAGGGGTCTAGGCACAGGTACTGGGAAGGGTCAGGGTTGGGTTTGTGCTACCAGGGCTGAATTGTGGAGTGAGAATACCTGTAAAATTCTGTGGTCACTCTGAGAGTGGCCTTACACTGGAGGTAGTGCAGCATTAAATAGATCTACCTCTATCAGATCTATTAGAAAATTAAAAATACCTAGACAGCCCAAGAGACCACAGAAGAAAGGAGAAAGCTTTTTTCCTATGTTTGGATCCAAGAATCAAAACATTTTCATTTTTATTTCACATTCGTTCCTGAAATTGTGTAGCCAGTCCTGTGAAGAGGAACAAAATCAGGTCTTTTAAAAGCAAGGCCAATATTCATTCCAATATCCCATGCTGTAAAAATTGCCTAACAAAGAGATATACAGATAGACTGTGCATTCATGTCCTATCATCCTATTTGGGAAAGGAAAAAAGTAAGGTGGGACCAGAGCAGGTTGCAAGGTTAATGCCAAAATAGAACATGTAGGCAAGAGAATGTGCTACAGGTTGAGGGAAATTCTTGGTCGTTGCTAGCAGAATTAATACTGTGAAAGGTTTTTAAATGTTACAGAAATATAAATATATTATGCAAGTAATTCCAGCATAAGCTTTGGTTAGATATTGGCCAAATTAAATTGGGAAAGAAGGAGGCTAGGGGTTTACAGCCAATTTTGTTCAATTTAATACACAATAATGGAAAATCTATGATATGAGGTTATATAAAGACTCACTTGAGTCTTACTTGGACTTTGAGGGATTCAATGAGAAAAGATCAGATGGGAATTAAGGAATCAGCTGTGTCCATAGTTATACCTCTGTGCTGAAAGCATCGAAGCTAATGGTGGGCAGCAGGTCTGTGCATTGTTATTTGGGGCCAGTCCTTTTCTAATCAGCAGCTGTGCCAAAAGGGAAAAAGAGAGACATTTTTCTTTGTGACTTTGTGTGAAGGGCAGTCTAAGAAATAAAGAATTAAAATTCAAGGGCTGTGATGGGGGCATACTGCTAGCTGGAGAAATAAAGGAGGGAACAGCTAACACTGCTTGAGGACCATGAGCTGGCGGGTCCGGGAGTAGCGAAAGCTTTAAGCTGCTGGGAGCTGCAGGTGTCTGAGGGGGAGAAATGAGCACAGGAGGGAGAGAGCTGAGGGCTTTGCTCAGGTTCTTCGGTGTCCAGTGAAGAGTTTTTGATGTGTGGGCACGTCAAGTGCCCTTCGCTGACTGAACTCTTAGGTCCTCTCTTACTATGGTTCTAAACTAAGCGACCATATATGGAAATGGGAAATCTTCAGAAGTGCTTTAAGAAAGGCAGTGATGTGATCAGAACTGTCATAAGGTGGATCTTGGAGGGACTGAAAGTGTTAAGAGTAGTAGAGAGAGGGAACCCAGGAGGGACTATGGCAGGAGTCAGCCCAGAGGATGACACGGTCTAACACTGAGAGTAGCTGTCTGCTCAGAGAAGGGCTTGATTTAGAGATTTTTTTTAACCACCAGTGACAGCTTTACTCTTCAAAAAATATCAATCTCAACTTCATCGCTAACAATTTATTCCATAATTCTATAGCACATTATCCTTTCCCAAGTGGTATCTTGCATTGTTCCATTTGATTCCTACAAACCTTTGTGATAACTGGTAGTTGGGATAGCTGTTACCATTGCTATCCAGGGGACAAAGCTGAGGTCACAGAGTCTGCTGTGGGTCAGGGCCCTGGACTTCTGGATTGTCACAAGGCTTTACATTTCATGTTTTATACACTAACAATCTGTGCCCTGTGTGCTATCCCACGTTCTGTGTACTATTGAGTCTTGGTGTTGTATTCCTATACCTCTCTCTCCAAATTCTCAGAACACAAATGTCCAAGAAAATCTTTGGCCATCCCAGCTTCTACTTTCAGTAGTAAAAGTTCAGACATATGAAGATGCATTCCAAAGTCCATGAACTGGATTGGATTGTAAATTAAGGTTTGAATTTGTTCTTATTGTAGCTGTGATAAGTTCTCCATTGATGAAAATTTTGTTTTATTTTCCTTCTGGCTGACTGGACAGTTTTGTAAGACCCAATTTCAACTTAATTAGTACGTTAAGCACTCCCAGTATGTATTAACTCAGAAACAGTGCAAGACTGTCAAGGGCCAACTAATATTGCCCAAAGGAGTTCTGCTCGTGAGTAAAAGCCATAGCTGTGTGGAAAGAGGACTGAGATTGAGCCACAAATACTCATTTGGAATCAAAATCATCTTCTCTAAAACTTCAGCTTAAATATGTTTGGACAAGTGAAATGATTCTCCATTTTTCCTTTCTAAGGAGGTTCATTTCTTTAGTAGTCACCATAAGGCAGTGCACACTGAATTATGGTCCTCCTCACTCTGCCAGTTGTTGGTGCGTATCATGATGCACCTGTTAGATGAGAAATCCCTGGGACACAAAACTGTTCAGCCAAGCAGACATCCTCAGACAGACGGAGAGACTTCAGAATACTTTGACTGAATTATGCAAGATTTTTTTGGTTTATGGTCATTAAAGGCAGTGATGAAGCAGCTGCCACTGAGGAAGATGTTGCCCAATATCACTGCAAAGAACAGAGATGATTACCGGGTTGCCATCACCCAGTACAGTGAGCTTTGTGCTACTATCTCTCATATAAATCCTTCCTTTGATAAGATTATAATTTGCCTGACTAAATATTTGCTCCAGGTATCACCTTGACATTAAAGGTCGAAAACAAGATAAATGTGCAATATGTGTCTGTGCACTCTAGTGTTTTCCCATGGGCTTTCAGAAGGAAAGACTTGAAAGAAATGCTGCCATCACAGGGTTGATTTTTCAATGAAAAGAAGTGGAAATGTAGCTGCTTCTTATATAAGACTCTGTTCCATTTCTATTTACTCTATACAACAAGCTTAACTGGTTTGAACTGGTTTGCAATGGGTGGGAGAAGAAACTGAAAAAAAAATATCAAAAAGATGCACATCTTTTCTGTTTCAACAATGACAGCAGCCTGGGATTTCAAAGATTATTTGTGTTTTCTGATGTGTGAGTATTGGGATGGGGAAACAGATATGAATGCACTGAGAGACACATTACCCAGCTGTGAGGCTAGACTGGCACTGGGGGGACACTACAGGGACAAGGCAGTGTGCTCAATAAATAACGACTAGGAGCAACAATTATGGAACAAATATTTGAACACCTCTGAGGAGAGAATCACACACAGAGGTAAATGTTTAGTGATGAGAAAAAAAATCAAATCCAAAGAATAGGTTTTAGCACCACAGAAAACTGAATGGAGAATATAGCCTCACAAAGTGGCCATCTCCTCTAATGGATACTAAATATGAATTTAACTAATACATATATTAGTTTATTGGAGTTTTGTTTTTGTCTTTAAGAACATTAATGAAATATGTCTTATCATGAGGTAATGAAAAAATATCCCTAAAGGACAATTTGACTCTGAGTAGGACCAAATTATAAGAACAATCTCTCCTAAAGAGTACAAAGATCTAAACGGTTTCTCATTATCAGTAGAGTCTAACTTCACAGACATGCTTCAGAGGGACATAGATTTTCATACCAATTGAAAAATAAGTTTTAACAAGTAATTCAATAAGTAATAGTTTTTATTTGTTAAAACATAGAACCCTAGAGACATATTAAGAGGAAACTTTAATCAAAAATTTATAGTATTTTTAAAGAAGGAATGGGCTGCAGTTTTGTGACAATTATTTAGTGCCTATTTAGAATAATACCATCCTGTTTCTCAAATAACTTTGTCTAAGTATATGATGGAGAGAGGGAGACATGTAAAACACCAACCTTTTTCTAGCAAAGCATCTATATAGAATGTTTTAACTTTTTCACCATTTTGATGTTCCACTTTTGGTTAGTAAGTACCTGGTACAAGTACTCAATCAATGTTTGTATGTGGACTAGATGAAGGATAGGGGTAAAGAAAAGGGGACGTTCCTGGCAGAGCAGTAGTATGTGAAAATCAGGGACATCAGCCTGCCTGACAATCATCATGGGAAATACAGGAAGGAAAGAAGGGGCTTCTGAAGAAAGTAATTTCCCTCAAGTCTGGACATGTCACAGTGAGGGGCTTGTGTCCTGGAACCTGCTGGAAAGTCAGTTCCACAGTCCATTTTCTGCATTTCAGGAATACAAAGAGATTGTAAAAATATGCCAAACTTGTTTGGTGGTCAAACATACTCTGAATTTACTATGTTTCTTTAGATTTTTTAATTTATTCCATTTCATAAATTTTCCTGTTTTCCAGTAAAATGTTGATGTGTTTAATTACTAGGTACTGTATCAGTTCCCCACTGGGGATGCTACTAAAATACACTGTATATGTATCTTATTACCTTTCTAAAATGACAAATTTTGAATTTCTAAACACATCCTAACCCCAAGGGTTTCAGATAAGGGATTGTGAACATAACAGAAGTTCACAGAGGGACCAAGGCATTAAATAGGCTTGCAGAGATGGTTAAAAGACTTCCTTAGGTTGAGCACCTCTTCAAGTCTTTACACAAGGTTTAAATCCAAGTCTTTCTGACTTTAACCTTGTAATTCTTTTTCTTTTTTTTGAAGTTTTCAGTACCTTTTTGTTTGTTTGTTTTGTTTTGTTTTGTTTTTTATTTTGCTATTATTAATATACAGTTATATAAGCAACATTATGGTTACTAGACTCCCCATGTTATCAAGTTCCCACCACATACCCTATTGCAATCACTGTCCATCAGTGTAGTAAGATGCTATAGAATCACTACTTCTCTTCTCTGTGTTATTCTGCCTTCCCCCTATCACACCACCCCACCCCCACCCCTGCTACATTATGTGTGCTAATTGTAATAGACCTTTTTACCCCTTATCCCTCCCTTCCCACCCATCTTCCTCAGTCCCTTTCTCTTTGGTAACTGTTAGTCCATTCTTCGGTTCTGTGAGTCTGTCGCTGTTTTGTTCCTTCAGTTTTTTCTTTGTTCTTATACTCCACAGATGAGTGAAATCATTTGATACATGTCTTTCTCTGCCTGGCTTATTTCACTGAGCATAATAGCCTCTAGCTCTATCCATGTTGTCACAAATGGTAGGATTTGTTTTCTTCATATGTCTGAATAATATTCCATTGTGTATATATACAACATTTTCTTTATCCATTCACCTACTGATGTACACTTAGGTTGCTTCCATTTCTTGGCTATTGTAAATAGTGCTGTGATAAACATAGGGGTGCATATGTCTTTTTCAAACTGGGCTGCTGCATTCTTAGGGTAAATTCCTAGGAGTGGAATTCCTGGGTCAAATGATATTTCTATTTTTAGTTTTTTGGGGAACCTCCATACTGCTTTCCACAATGGTTGGACTAATTTACATTCCCACCAGCAATGTAGGAGGGTTCCCCTTTCTCCACATCCTTGCCAAAATTTGTTGTTGTTTATCTTTTGGATGGTGGCCATCCTAACTGCTGTGAGGTGATATCTCATTGCGGTTTTAATTGGCATTTCTCTGATGACTAGTGATGTGGAGCATCTTTTCATGTGCCTGTTGGCCATTTGAATTTCTTCTTTGGAGAAGTGTCTGTTCAGCTCCTCTGCCCATTTTTTAATAGGCTTATTTGCTTTTTGTTTGTTGAGGTGCATGAGCTCTTTATATAATTTGGATGTCAACCCCTTATCGATATTTCATTTATAAATGTATTCTCCTATACTGTAGGATGTCTTTTTGTTCTACTAAGGGTATCCTTTGCTGTACAGAAGCTTTTTATTTTGATATACTCCCATTTGTTCATTTTTGCTTTTGTTTCCCTTGCCCGGGGAGATATGTGCATGCAGAAGCTGCTCATGTTTATGTCCAAGAGATTTTTGCCTATATTTTTTTCTAAGAGTTTTATGGTTTCATGACTTACATTCAGGTCTTTAATCCATTTTGAGTTTACTTTTGTGTATGGGGTTGGACAGTAATTCATTCTCTTACATATAGCTCATCAGTTTTGCCAATACCAGCTGTTGAAGAGGCTGTCATTTCCCCATTGTATATCCATGGCTCCTTTATCGTATAATAATTGACCATATATGCTTGGATTTATATCTGGGCTCTCTATTCTGTTCCACTGGTCTGTGGGTCTGTTCTCATGCCAGTACCAAATTGTCTTGATTACTGTGGCTTTGTAGTAGAGCTTGAAGTCAGGGAGCATAATTCTCCCTGCTTTGTTCTTCCTTCTAGGATTGCTTTGGCTATTCAGGGTCTTTTGTAGTTCCATATGAATTTTAGAACTATTTTCTCTAGTTCATTGAAGAATGCTGTAGGTATTTTGATAGGGATTGCACTGAATCTGTAGATTGCTTTAAGCAGGATGGCCATTTTGACAATATTAACTTCTTCCTAGCCAAAAGCATGGGATGAATTTCCATTTATTAGTGTCCTCTTTAATTTCTCTTAAGAGTGTCTTGTAGTTTTCAGGGTATAGGTCTTTCACTTCCTTGGTTCGGTTTATTCCTAGGTATTTAACCTTGTAATTCTTACAAAGAATTATAGTAGCAAAAGAGAAAGAAGTCAAGAAATCTGTTCTAATTAAATGTATTGATTTAATCCTTAATATAATCTTATGATGTAGTTACTAGTGTTATCCTAATTTTATAGATGAGCCAAAGTCCAGGGTAATTAAGCAACCTGTGCAAGTCCACAAGGTTTCTAAGTGTAGGGGATGGAATTATGAACCCAGGTAGTCTGTTTCCATACCCATGGCCATAACTATCATGTAGCACTCTCAAGACAGGAATATGTTTAGTTTACTGAGTATAAAACAAGGGAATGTAAAGCTCCCCGAAAAGAACACACAAAAAGAAGACAGAGAAGAAAACATATGAAAATGATAATGATGAGAAATGGGAAGAAATTCTTGTTTGAACACAAGGCTGGTGAGATCTCAGTCCCTAAAAGAGAATGGCTCAGTGGTTAATGCCCAGTGAAAGCTGTCTGAATTAAATACACATAACTTTGAGAAGTTTGAAGTTATCTGTTTTGCATAATTAGTTTATATTTTATTAAGGACATGAATTAGTTGTTCTCATTTTCTTTCCAAAATCTCACATAAAAAGTCAAAAAAAAAAATTATCCTGAAAGTGGTGAATCATAAAAACACCATATAGATATAGATAAATGAACTACGATATTCATAGAAGTGTCTGTCTTAGTCTATATTCCCTAGAAAACAGAGCCTGAGGCAAGGGTTTTGTTCTACTGCTTAACCTAGGAATCAAGAATGAGAGACAAAGAGAGTGAGGAAAGGGACAATTAGGGAATTTGGATGATTGCCAGACATTGAGCATGTCCTCTATAACTTGCCAGTTTACTACAGTAAATGGAGTAGAAATAATCTCCTATTCCCATTATCTACTGGCCATAGTTTCATCTTAATGTGCATCAAGTCTCTAGCACTTCCAAGTAGAGACTGTACAAGCAACAAACAAGATATTGCTTATTGATAACCACCCCTTGGCTTCAACAGGGAATGTAGAGGGTGGGAGTTATGCAGCCTGAGCAGGAGTTGGGTGGGATCAGTTACACTTTCCTGACACTGACTGGAGTTAATGTAGAGCAGAGAACCCAACAGCAACTCAAATCCACAGATGGACAAGAGATAGGATCTTAAGTGGGTGGCATATGAGAAGATCCTGATACATGATCTAAAGGGTTACTGTTGCATTTTCAATGGTGCTCTCCTGCAGAACTGATCTACAGAATTACAGTGTAAAATGTTACTCCATGTGTCTGCAGTTGGGGGGTGAGGGTGTATTTTGAAATGTTAGAATCTTTACCTGTTCTCTTTCAAATAAGTAGCTTCTTACTCTACGTGATTATTAACTTTAGGTAAAATTATGTTTCCTCCTGAAGTAACATGAACTAGTAAAACTTTATTTTATAAACTCTATAACTTAAGTATTTAAAAAAATGGGTTCTTACTATATAATCTCTTTCATTCTTTCTTTTCCTTTTATTCTTATAATTTGTCCATTGCCTTATAATTTATGAAGTGACTATAATAAACAAAGGAAAAATGTATTTTGAAAATGTAAAAACCATAAATGGTTACTAATTGGTACCTGTGTGTTTTACTGCTCTGCCATATGATGACATCTTCTAACAAGGATTATTTATTTCCCCTGGATTTTAATTTCTATTACAATGATTTGGCTATTTGTCAACCCACCAAGGGCTTTGGAATTGGAGAATGAGGGTCATTTGAGTGCCTGAAAATAAATCTTTAAAATATATTTTCTTTTCCTCCAACAGAAATCAAGAAATGAGATGAACCGTAGGGTGTTGCATAGAACGTTTACCATGTTGGGAAGCCTACATTGGCTTATGTTGCTTAGCTCTCCTCGGCAGTCTGAGTAAATAAAGCTGATTCATCTAAGGGGAATGGACAGAAGCTCATATGGGAAACTGGATTATGCTTGCAAAGGCCTAACTGACATGGTTGCCACCAGTAAGAATCAATTACGTTTAATGTAAGGGTGGTGAGGCCAGGTGCTATGCTGTGACCTAACAAATACTCTCAGTGTGTATTGTGAATTGTGCTGAAAGATTCCCAATTGTGAGGTTTTTTTTTTTTCCTTAACTTTGGACTGTGTGATATACAGTGCACCATACTGCAGGCTGGATTCAGGGAGAACATATGATTCTGTGACATGGTGGTTAAGAACCTGGGCTTCGGTGTCAGGCTGTGCTGAGTTTGAATTCCAACTTCCCCTGCATTGTAGCTCTTCATCTTGGGCAGGATACTTAATTCTTATGAACCTCCATTTCTGAATTAATATTTTTATCATGTATCTACCTTGTAGAGTTGCAGAGAGGACAAATGTGTTAATACATTTCAAGTTCTTCATGGCCTCCAACTAGTGGTTGTGAGCACAAAGTTGTTACGACCTCCAAATTTATTTAGATATTTCAAAGCAAAGCTCACGACCCATCTCTTTAGCAGTTTTCAAGCTTTTGATTTAACTCCCTCCTTCTTACAAAAATTTGAGAGAAAAGCAACATTACCATAGAACAAGCAATGATCAGTTTCTCAACCTTGGAAGATGCTTTCTAACTGACCATTTCACTTGAACTGATTATGTATAACAATGATGAAAGAGCAGATAAAACAATCGATGTCCTATTCAGACAACAGCAGTTACAATGACATCTTATGTCCCAGTTTCAACTCTCCTGAAAAATAAAACATATTTCAAAAACTCCAAGGTTTACAGAACATATAAGTGAAATTGAGGAATCCAGGACTCTTCAAGGTAAAACTGTGCCCCATCACCTGCTATCAATCTTTCTTCTTCCTCAGTGAAACTCAGAGTTTACTTAAGTCAGGAATTATATGAGAATATCAAGTTATTATTTTGCAACACAGACCTCTCCTCTTCCTTTATCCTCCTCGAGCATATTCTGAAAACCACTCAATGGATTGCCACTGCACACAGAATTAAATCTGAACCTTCTTACCTGGATTCCAGGACTGTCTGCTTCATCAGCCTCAAGTTACTGCAAAAGGCCTGCTACCTAGGAGGTGTTCATTAAATATTTAGTTTCTGACTAATAGTCTTTCTCTTGTTAATAACCCCCTTACTGTACATGCCAGTCACATCAAACTCCTTTCTGACACACCAAGCTTCCAAAACATGCTCATAAATCTGAGTTATAATAGATACAGTGAATTCTGCCTCCCTTTCTATCCCTTCCCCATTCCACCTTTGCCTTCTCCACCCTCTAAGACTCACTTTAGACATTATCTTGAGGAAGTGTTCTTTGATTCCTGGTCTAGGTTAGGTGTCCCTTATATAAATTCCATGCATAATTCTCCCCATTCCTATTACTGTATTTTACAACAATCACTGGTTAGTTCTCTGACTTTCTGCTAGGCACCAAAATCCTTGCACATAAATATATTAACTATGTTTTTTTATTTTCTATATTTTGATTCTTTGACATTTGGCAAAGCCTTGGAGACACTGGAAGGACTGCCTCTTCCAGCTTTAGCCAACTCCTAGAAGTAGTAGGACACCTTTCGTGTGCGAACCCACCAATCCAGAGCCAACTTCCCCAACCACCTCTTCTTTCAGGCTCTCACATCCAGGACCACTATTTCCCTGCCTTCATTACTCCAGAGCCAGGTCCCAGACAGTCAGGATCTGTCTTATGCCCCAGAGCCCACTAAAAGTTTTCAAACTACAAATCCTAAATCTACTTTCTGTGTCTCACACATTCCTTCCCATGGAAACTGCAAGAAAGGCTTTTCCCATGTTTTCTTCTTATTCCTTCTACTTCCTGAAACTCCTGTGCTTCCTCATGTGGCCTCATGGCCCCCTTCTCTTGAGAATCTGTGAGTATAATAAAGTATCTTTTCATCGGCAATTATCTCCTGGTCTGTTGACATTGCCATACATTCATTATAATAAAAATTATATTTTAGAACAATAGAGATTGAGCATCTTGTTTATGTGTGATATATTTATTACATATCTATTACTTTATTAGTGAATGAAATGTGAATATTGATGCTAATTTAGTACTGTGTTACTGGAATCTGCTTCCCTCTGCTTCATTTCTATTAGTTATTAAAGAATGGTACATAAGATATCTTCTTTGACAGTAGAGTTATGTTTTTACATTTCCTTCTAAATTGTAGTCTTCCAACATTGTATTTTGCTTGTACTAAAACTTACTCCCTGGTTAAAAACATACTCTGTAGCTAAAAGCTTATTTTTCTACCACTTAGTTTGATTACTCTTAGAAGCTTATCTTTTGACATTTGCTTGTGAATAAAATGTATTTCATGCTGACACATCTTTCTAAATACTGTTCATTATGACTGTACCTATATATAATTAAATTCAACTTCAACTGCCTTGTGATCTGACATAGTCGTGGGTGATTTACACGTGAAAATATTTTAGGAGATGAAAAGAAGCAAGGACAGACTATTTTGGACTTTTGAGTTGGCAACTGTCACATCTCTGCTGGTCACACCTGTCATATGTTGGCTCCACTTTTCCTCCAACTGTTTTCCTTCTGAAGAGTGACTTCGAGGCAGAAGACATCACTTCCCACTTCTGGGTACAAGAAGTGCTTGTGTTTGTATATCAAATAGTTTGCTTTTTCCTGCAGTCTCTCAAAGCTGTGTTTTGGCCACAGTGCATTTTCTTGAGGTACTTGAAATATCATCTGAGCCAGTTTTCCAAGTGCCAAAGAGCAAGGCTCTTTGTTCCTGAAAAGGGTTGACATGGGTAGTAGAAGAAATAGGGTTGCCTCGGATAGCAAATCGAAACTCTTAAGACCATATTCATATGGTAAGCCAAATGTGAACTCTACAGCATGTACCCAACAAAATGAACTTTGTTTCTAAAGGCCAGACACAGAATGCAGGTTAGGCTGTTAGAAGTAAAGATAAGATAATAATAGTGGAGCTACGTCCCTCTGCTCATTTTTTTGAGCCCAAACATTGTCAATGACCTAATTTTTCCCAAAGCTTAACTTTCATTACAGACTAAGGGATTCTTTTCCTATGTTCCTCAGAATTATTTTCCTCGAACCTTTCTATTTTCAATACACCTCTCATTTTTTCATTTTTCTGCTTGTCTTTTGACTCTGTCTGCTTGATTCTTGTCAATAAGTTTAAAGTAATTCCCCTAAAGTTTTAGTTACTCTAAGTAAAGATGAACTCTGGGGGCCAAAAGCAGTAATAAAAATGTAACTCATGCTTTTCACTTATAATATTGAAATATGACTAAGACTCTTGTCAACAAAGACTATCAAACCAAGTAGGGTGTTTTGAGTTTTACTACTCCAGAGTTCCATCAGGGACAATTGCATATTTAATTACTTCCTATATATGGGCCTCAGGGTAGTGTTTCTAGATAATATGTGCTTGGAGTTTAGGTAGCTATATACATCAGGATTAATCAATTTAGAATTTAATCAAAAACCCATGTGAATCAAGGCAGGACGTTATGTCACAGCACGCAACCAATTCACCATCTGAAGAGAAGGCAGGAAAACTAGTCAGGAAGTTCAAATTAGGAAGAGGTGTGCTGAAGACACAGAATGTTCTGAGATACTGAAATTTAGATGCATGGACTTTAAACAAAGCAAATCTAGCCTCGATCATGGGTCAATGTCAAGTTATTTAGGACATTTGTCTATCTCTTACTGAGTTTCTTATTGTTAGCGGTGGAAAGGAGGGAGAATTAAATCTAGCAGATCAAGTGCAAACTATACACTAGAAGTTTGAAAACAACCAAATTTAAAAGATATGTGGTTAAGACTAAACCCTGTATCCAAGACAGGCTGGCTGATGTGATGTGGACCGCCTGCCTCCTCTTTTCCTCTCTTCACTGAGACGCACCTTGTCCTGACTTTGCCATGCTGACTGAGAAGTGCTTTTGCTTCCTGGCTTATGACAGAGATTGCTGAATGCTGATAATATTCAACCCCCTCACCCCCTTTTTGTTTTTTTTTTTTTGGCCTTTGCAGGTGATATCAGTTTTCTTTGAAGGAACAGTAAGCCTAGCCAAAAGAATACATTTCCCAGAGTCTCCAAAGAGTTTTGGCCATGTTCCTAAGTCAGTCCTGGTCAATGAAATCTGAGCAGAGGCCTCTTGGTCCTTCGATGGGACTGCTTTTGTGCTCTACGTCTTCCTAGGTCCTATTGTCTAGATTGTAAATATAATGACTGGAGTCTCAGCAGCTGATTGAAGTCTCAAGCTAGTGCTTGAAGGCACATGCCACACCCTCCTGCGATCTTCACTTTTTCTCTAAGAGGTCCTGATTTTCACAAACTTTTTTTATAAAATTGCTTGAAGAATGCTTAACACTCATTGAGTTGATGCTATAAAAGGAAAAGAAAAAATATTTCTAAGACTAAATGTTCAAAACAATTAACAGGACAGCACTTAAAAGCACAGGTTTTGCCTCCTGATGACCTGGATTTGATTTCAAATTTTTTCATTTATTAGTTTTGAGGGAGTTATGCCACATACCTTTCCAATTTCAGTTTCTTCACCTATAAAGCATGGACAATACTAGTTGCATTTAGAAGGTTGTGATTAAGTTTGATCACAATAATGCATGAAGAGTATCTGGCATCTCGTACATACTCAATGAATCAGGATTATTGTTGTTATGAGTACTAGTAATAATGCCAATAAAACAAATAAATAATCACACTTCAATGTAGCCTTGAGAGTTCAGTGATCTAGTTAATATCTTCCATGAAATGACGATTCATTGGTATAAAAATGTTAAGAAATGGGGCAAATAAGCATATGAACATTTTCATATAAACCTTTTGGAAAGCTAAATAGAGAAATGGAAATTCAAGCTTGAGTTAGAATTTAAGAATCATGATCATTTCTCCATTTTATTTTCTCTACATGCACCTTTTTGGATTGATTTATATAAGGTAGGAGGAAAAATGGTTTTGAAAAACTTTTAAAGGGCAGCAAACTGAACAGATCAATATACTTAGAGAGGTAGAAGATGATTAAAAGGATATAAAAATGTAGTTGAAATGATGTGAACCTGAATTATTGAGGAGAAAAGAGAACATTATGGTTTTGTTTGACTTATTAAAGTGAAATGAGGCTAGAGGAAGGGGTTCAGCTGTATCACCACAACCTGTAGCGGATATAACAAAACTCTTGACTCTGTCAAAAAGGACAAATACATTAGATATAGGTAGTCTAAGATGGCTTTAAAGTGAAATAGTCAATACTTCAAAGGAAAGATGCAGAAAAGACGTTGTAAAACCTCTGTTAAATACCTGCTAAAGCTAAATTTAAATAAGAACATCCTAAGTATTATATCCATAGAGAAACTTGGAAAAAGGAAGACCTCTGCTCACAAAACCAGTGCAGATTTTGGATTTCCAAGTCATCCAGAAGCCTGGCAGAACAGCTTTGGAGGACTTGTGTTGCTTAGTGAAGAGGATCTCAGTTTGAACTTCTGAGAATGGTGGGGGCCTGGGTGCAAATCATTCCAACTCATCCCACACTGGTAACAGCTACAGCTAAAATACTGTTAAGACATCTTGGCAGAGTTTGAAGAGCAAATAGATACTAAATGGAAACAAGGCAAAGAATATGTATAGGATAGTAGCTATTCTGGGACTTGCTTATTTCTTCAGACATGCAGATTACTCTTCCCTGACCTGCCAAACCAACAGTAATGAACAAAGGGGGAGAGAGAAGAGAATGAAACTGGCATGCAGTGGATTTTTTCTAACTTTTATGATGGTATTATTTAAAAATATTCATTATGAAAATCTTTGTACCTGCATAATAGAGAATACAAAGTCGTCAAGCACCTACACACCAGTATTAAAAACCATTCGTATTTTTCCAGCCCTGGTTCATCTATTTCTTCCCATCTTTTGTTTGTCTGCCAGAATGTTCTAAAATAAATTCATGGCACCATGCCAATTTACCCCACATACTTCATCATGTATATTTATATCTATGTACATCACATATGTGCATATACATGTATACATAACTGCATATATGTATATGTTACATATATAATATCCACAATGCTGTTATCACACCTAACAAAATTTTAATAATTCCTTAATATTATCTAACACAAAGTTCATATTTGAATTTCTCCCAGTGTCTTTATAACTGGTTTGCTTGAATTTGTATCCAAAGATGTCCACCCACTATACTGAGTCATACTTCTTGAACTCTTCCAGGTAATGATTATTGAATAAATTATGTCAGTAATACCTTAGTTTAGGTTATTTCCTTGTGGTATTGTTCAGTTTGTTCCTCTGTTAGTCGTATATTTTTTTGCCCAGAGGTTACATCTAAAGACAGGTTTTTTTTAAGGATGAATAATTTACATGTCACACTATGCCTTTATATTCATATTGCATTACCCTCAGAGGCACACGATGCTTGACATTTCAGTTTCAATGGGTCCAGGTGGGTAACAGCTAAGTTACTTCACTATAGAGTTCCCCTTCAACTTTTACCTAATAGTTTTACCATGTATTTATGACCATTGACTGGGCCAATTATTTCACTAAAATACAAGCACAATTTTCTTTTTTTCCTGATTCTAAATTTCTTTGAATTATTAGCTAAAATTTGGTATAGAATAAGTTCCTTTATCCACTACATAATTTGGTCACCTTCTGATAAAGTTCACACCAAAAAGTAAGGCTAAATTAACTTTTTAAGTTCTTTGCCTTTAATTTATCAAATTTCAGAGTAATGAGTGGGTAGCCAATAATGCCCAAAGGGTTTTGTTTTATTTCTTTCTCTACTTTTTTTTTCTATCATTGTAAACTTACAGGTTTCAATAAATTATATACGTTTAAATTGATTGCAATCATTATTATTTAATTATGAAAACATAATTAAAATAGAAAGAAACATAAAAAAATAGAATGCTTTAATGGACTCCCAAAACCCAGAATCTACCTTCAACAAGACTCATAGCTGACTTTATTTTACCTATATAGTCCTTACTACTCCCCCACTTCTCCATTTGAGCAGTTTCAAGGCACTATAGCATTTTAATCTATAAATATTTTTAAAAGATAAGGCTTCCATTCAAAACATAAAATTATAATACCATTATCCCACTTAAAAATTAACTATTGTTCCTTAATAAATCAAATAGTGAAGTTGGTGCCAAATTTCCTAAATTGTCTCATCATCTCTTTTTTCTTTATTTTCAAGATTGCTTATTTAAATCATGATACAAATAAGCTCCATATAGGTCATTGGTTGACATAATCTACAAGTTCACAAGGCTTTTCTTCTTTTGTTTTTTTCCCTGAGGTTTATTTGTTCAAAAAACTGGGCCATTTGTCCTGCAGAATTTTCCAGTGTCTAGATTTCGCAGCCTATATCCACTCTGAATCTTTTTTTTAGAATAATCTGTAAATACTTCAGTATATAGCTCTAAAAGAGTGTTTTTATTTAAACTCCAGTAACATAATGACACTTAAGATAATTTATGATCAATCTGAAATATCATCAAATAGTTAGGCATTGCTCATATTTTCTTGATTGCCTATTTTAAAAGCAGAGAAAAAAATAAGTTATATGAATTATGAGACAATGACATGTTTCTGTGTCTCTTGATCACTTTTCCCCCTGGCATTCATTTGTTGGAAATCCAAGATTGCTGTTGTGTAGTTTCCTACAGTCTCTACATGGATCATTTCATGTCTGGTAGTGCTGGTTCTTAAGCTTTTCTGGAGCATCCCAGGTGTAATCTGAAACCAGTCCCAGTTTGGAGGGCAGGGTAAAACTGAAGAAAGAGGCAGGCCATGACAGATTGGTAGATGGCAAGTTTAATATGCAAGGGCAAGGGAACTTACATATAGAGGCTTGTGGATAGCTGCAAGATGAGTAGATCTCTGCACCTGCCCACCAAATCTTAAAGGTTTATATAGAAGCCTTAACTTGGTTCAGTCACTAATACTATCCAGATGGTGCCACATCACTATGCCAAGGCTGTGTCCTTGGAGCATCCTCAGGGAACAGAGAAGGCAAGTGGTATGCAAGGATGGGGGTAGGGGTTTGTAAGGAGCCTCTGGTTGCCAGGGTCCTGCTCATGGGTCTACTGGTGGTCACGTCTTCTTGATGACCTCCCCCAACATGTTGTTGTTTTTGGCAAATGCTGTGTTTCATTGGTAGCATTGTGTACTTCTATTTGGAGGCATATGAGTCTTGTTGTTTCTTTTTATGGTTTGTTGTATTCGTTGATGGTCAGTGCCTAGATCCATTAGCACATCAGGGGGTACAAAATAGCAATATTCTCATTCTTTCATTCTTTATTTATACTTAGAACATTTCTACAGATACACATATCCTTTCATCAACTGTGGAGTACACTGTGGTCCTTTGCAAATAGGAAAGGCAAGATAAATGCATGCTGCTTTCCACTCTTTACTACTTTTCAAAATAAAGATGTTTTCCTCTGCATTATATCTTTTGCCCATTTTTCTATTTACTTACTGGTTTGTTTTGTTCTTGATTTTGGGGAACTCTTTATACATTAAGGATAGTACTCCTTTGATATAAAATAGGTTGTAAATAACTTTTACATACTTTGTCACTTATCTTTCACCATGTATTTTTAAAAATACAGTAAAAAGCATGTTTTTAAAATTTCTTCTAGAATTTGAGTAAGAGGAAAGTTTCCCTCTTCCCATTATAAAGGTGTTCACTCACATTTTATTGTAGTGTTTGTATGACTTTATGGCTTTTCTTTCCTTCCTTCCTCCCTTCATTCCTTTCTTTCTTCCTTCCTTCCTTTCTTCCTTTCTTTCTCTTTCTTTTCTTTCTTTCTTTCTTTCTTTCTTTCTTTCTTTCTTTCTTTCTTTCTTTCTTCTTTCTTTCTTTCTTTCTTTCTTTCTTTCTTTCTTTCTTTCTTTCTTTCTTTCTTCTTTCTTTCTTTCTTTCTTTCTTCTTTTTCTTTTTCATTATACCATCTCTGAGCCATTTAGAATTTATTCAGATATTTTATATGAGGGTATACCAAGTTTTGTCTTTTAAACCACAATGTCTCACTTTTATTTTAAAAGTTTATGTGATGGTGTTTTACTAAATCTCAGCAATATTTTACTAATTATACAAATTGATGAACTGAGTTACATATTTCTTTTTTCAAATCCTCCTTTTATATTGCTTAAATGGAATACATATAAATAAAAGATACTAGATAAATCAGTTGAAAGTGCATGATATCAGACATTCAATTAAAGTATCTCTCTCTAAAAAATGTTTTCAAAATCATTTTTTAAATGCTACAAAACTTCTAAATGACCTAATTTATTTGTATATAATATATATATATATTTATTTTATTATATATAATATGTGACCTTATTTATTAATATCACCTCTGTAATTATAGTTATTACTGGCTTCACTATACATATAGGATGGACTGAGTCTTACTGAAACTTATTCAGTGTCACAGTGCTGTAGAGTTGGGTCATTTGAACTTCAATAGTGGTACCGTGGCACTAGTTGGGACAGTATTTACTTATTCATCACTTTCTGATCTAATATGAATAAGAAACATTGCCCTAAGGATTCTACCTTGGCTTTAGATGTCATTACCATATGTAAGAAAATAAAGAAAGTGTAACTCTGGGGGGTACATCCCAGGGCAAAATATCTTTGAAACCAAAATCAGGCAAAGAGAAATAAAGTGAGAGAAACCTGTTTATTTCTTACAAGTAATCCACTTCTGCTCTCCTGTGTCTCTCACAGTCTGGCTGCAGAAGACGAGGCTCCACCCAAACTCTTGGTCCAGATATGCCCTTGCTGGCCATTGTAATCACCTACTGATATGGAGATGGCTACTTCTCTCACTCCTTGGAAACACCTATTGATTTGGAAGATGCACTAAGGCCAGGTGAGAAATTCTGGAAATATTGCAATTTTACCAACAGCCCGCACTTTCAGAAATTTCACCTTACAATCTACTTGTTCCCCATCTTCCTCAATAGCTCCTGTGTGAGAAAACTGGAGAATTGTAACCAGACTAATGAAATATCATCAAACTATTTGATGACATACAATAGAAACAGCAATAAAATCATGATAATCCTCAAGCTGGAGGATTCACCTAGGTTCAAAATCCTATGCAGATTAAGTCCATAGCTCACCCATTCCACAGGCAGTCAGTAGTTGAACAGGAAGGGAGAGTTCAAAGCAATCATCACGTGGCAACTGTAGCCAGGGGGTGGGGCCAGGCTACAGGGACTGTAGAAGAAAACAACCTTAAGGGCGATAAGATACATGTATTAATGACACCAGCATAGGTAAATCTTGTCCATCAGGGTAGGATGCATGCAAGACAGTGATCCTGTAATAAGAGTGGGAGGAATGGGATCTCATCCTGGTCTAGTATACCAGATGTTCACCCCTTTCCCTGTGGGAGTTACAGATGGGTCAATATATAGGATTACGGGAGGCATATGCACGCACTGACCACAAAGATAAAACAAAACTTTCCTGTAAGATGCTCTTACCTCCCAGACATTTTGGGTACACTACCATGATTTTGGGGGCCACTCTTCTATTACTCCAGAAATACACAGGAGGCCAGCTTCCCGCCCTCTTCCCCAAGATGCCAGAAAGGGCCAGCCATCACTGGTCCATGTGTCAAAATGTCCAGGGCCACATCTACTCAGCAGTATCTCCAGAGTTTAATGCAGTTGGGGCTGGCAGAAAGATGTTGCTCTACTGTCTACTTCTTGGCTTCAATAACTCCTCTTTGGTTTGCATCTACAGGTGTATAGGAGAGGCAGCAATGTGTGTTAGCATGTCCACAGGGCTCAAAGCTCCTTTTCAGGATTTCTCATTCAAACGCCATAACACTGTCCATAAATGAAATGACCAGCCCCATAGACTACTGGTGTCCTACTTCAGGCCAGATTTCAACAAACTATTGTACCTCTCTATCATGCCTGCTCTGGTAGGGTTATATGGTACATGAAACTTCCACTTTATTCCTAATTGTTGCACTCATTCTTGTAATGCATGTCCAGTAAAGTGGATGCCTTGATCACTCTCAGTCAACCGAGGCTGGCCATAGGCTGCAAAGAGATGCTCTAGGCCCCTTTTGGTGGTTTTATGATCTGCATAACATGCAGGAAAAGCAACCAACAGACCAGTAGCTATGTCTGCACAAGTCATGGCATACCGATATCCTTCTGATATGGGCAGAGGCCCGACATAATCTATCTGCCACCTTACAAGGTATCGGCCCGCTTACTATTGTCCCATGTTGCTGTGAGACTAGGTGTAAATCCCTCTTAGAGCATATAAGGCACTTCTTCCAGGCCTTGCTGACTTCTTCAAAGGTCAGTGGCAAGCACCACTGATGGGCTACAGCTCACATTGTCTTTTGGCCCATGTACAATAAACGCTGATATAACCATTGGGCCATATCAGAGGCAGGCTTCCCTTCTAGCCAATGCACCTGGGCCAATGTGTCTGCTTCATCATTCCCTGGGGATGCCAAAGGCAAATGGGCAGTCACATGATGTACAGTAACTCTCTCAGTCTGACCAGAGACCCATAGGTCTTGCCACAACTCTTACCCCCAAAAGGGCTGATGACCAACCATCCAGTAGGCATGGTACCATGTCAGTAGCCACAGGGTCAAGCCCCAATAGACGGCCCAGCTGTCAGTGCAGACAACTATAGGGGAGGGCTCCTGGGTAATCACGAGCCATACTGCCCACAACTCAGCCCATTGGCTGCTCTTCCCCTCTCCATTCTCCATCCATATTGTCTCAGTCTTAGGATGGAAAGCCACAGCCCTCCACTTTGGGGGCTTCCCATGACTGGAGCCATCTGTATACCATGCATCGCCAGGTACAGGGGATTTTCCCTCCTGATATGGATTTTTGGCTACCAATGGCTCAAAAGCATGATCTTCTTGCTTGCCACTGGTATACGTCACTGGCCCCAATCAGCATTGGAGTTCTCCACTTAAAGGGCTAGTAGAGAGGGCGCTACATTGCCGTAAATATGCACCCCATTTGGCCAGTGTAGGCATCTATGCCTGCTGCTCAGTGGCCTTTGGGTCCAGTCTTGCACACACCTCGTGATGCAATAGGTGGTTATTACCTTGGTTGGAGCTGTTCTGGTGATGGACTCCATAGCCAGTAAGGTGTGGTACACAGCAGCCAGTTGCTTCTCTAACAAGGTATACCAGACCTCTGCTCCTTCCCAGAGTTATGACCAGAAATCCAATAGGTTGGCGTGTCCATTCAAGCTGCTGCCAAAGGCCCCATACATAACCATCTTCCATTACATGAACAACTAGCTCACAGGGCCTTGATGAGTCCATTAGTTGCAGTAAAAGCAGCTGCACATGTTTCATCCCAGACCCACCTTTCATACCAATGGTTTTAAGGGCCTCAGAATTTTTGCCAAGTGTGGGATAAACACTCTCCAGTAGCAAAAAAGCCCCCAAAACTCTTGTAATACTGCTACAGTGGTAGCGGTAGGGAAAGCCTGGACCTTGTCTATGACTGCATTCTGGGATAACTAGTTTTAACAGACCAGACAACCCCCAAGAACTTTACAGACAAACCAGATCCCTGAACCATGCTGCTGTTCACAGCCCATTCTTTCTCCTGTAGATGTTGCAGCAGTCTAGGAACTGCCCCTTCTAAATCTGCAAGAGAATCAGACGTGATCATGATATTATCAATGTAGTGATACAGCTGCATCATTTGTGGTTTCTTCCATGTGGCCAAGTCCTGGGCTACAAGCTGTGACAAATGGTGGGACTGTGGAGGTATCCCTGTGGAAGGACAGTGAATGTCCACTGCCAGCCTTCCCACGTGAAGGCAAACTGTTCCTGACTTTTCTGTGCTATGTCAATAGAGAAGAAAGCCTTTACCACATGTACCCAGTCTGTAACCACAGGCCCTGCAGGATATCTACCCCCAAAATATGTTCAGGGATGAGAGAAATGTACACAGTATACTCCCTTGCAGGAAAAACGCCCTATCCCCAATGGGATTTGGACTTTCTTCACTCTAATTGCCATACCCCCATAGCCATCTATCACAGCAGGGGTCTGGGGAAAATGCTCAGGGTTGCCATAAATCAGAGAACATTCAGCTCCTGTGTCCACCAGCTCATCCTGGGTATAAGGATGGAGCACAGAGTGCACCACAACCTGGGGAGGGGGCGGCTCCTCCCACCGAGGAGCCTGTGGTTGTTGCGTTTTTATTTTCTTCATTACAACTGAGCAGGCCTTTAATACAGGAGAGGCTGGTGCCTTTTATAGCTGGTTTTGTTTTTCTTTTGAGTTGTTCTTGGGGGATGGTGGGTAAGGCCAAAGAGATCTATCGTGTTTCTCTCTAAGACACATTGGTCCTTTCCCCTTAAAATACTGGTCAACTACCTCCCTTTAAGTTACAAGGAGCAAATTTGATTCAAGAGCCATGTTCCTCTTCCCTACCTTTAATATCACTATTGAGCCTACTGTAGACAGCCTTATATGACATTTTTATAATATTTTAAATTCAAACCCAAGTTTTCACATGATTTATAATGCTATTTGTTTGACAAGGTAATAGAATTTCAAATGCTAGATAATTTTAACATTTTAGCAATTTGCAGAAACTGTGGTTGGGAGGTATATCTTTGTATAGAAGTAAAAATTGCAGGCATTATAAACTATTATGAAGCTCTGCCAGATTATCTTTTTCTAAAAACATTGTCCAATGCATGGTCCCAAATGGGTTTCTTCCATATAAAGATAACATCCATTTCAAAAATACATTATGAAAACCTTATAACCTGACAGACATTTTGTTAGAAGCCAGGAATACAAAAGCACGTGGGTCAATCCCTGCCCTCATGTAGTTTTTATTCTAGTAATGGAAATGGACTTGAAAGGATATGTAAAATATAGTGAAGCAAGCTTTATTTCATCAGTTTAGGAATGTAAGAATAGAAAAATAAATCAAACTGGCAGAAGAAAAAGGGAGAAGCTTTCTGGATGACAGCATGATGGTGAGCAAACCAGGTATAGAATGGGGCGGGTTGGGAATTCAGGCAGAGGGAAAACATGAACAAAGTTCAAGAGGAATGCCATAGCATGATGTGTGTGGGAAAACAGCAAGTATTTGTTATGGCTGGAGTGTAAAGACCAAAGAACAGAGGGGTATGAAAAGTCCAAAGAGAAATGCAGGACTCAGTTTTTCATAGAAGACTTTGCATTTAAGGATGAGCAGTGTATACATTATCTTAAAAGATATGACTAATATTGAGTAAATGTAGGGAGCTGACAAAGTTAAAGTTAGGAAGGTAGACAAAGTCCATGCTATGGGCCTCTTTTTTTATGCCCCCAGTTTTTAACTTCAGTCAGCCATTGAAGGCTTTGAAGTGAACAAGCACAAACATGGTAAACTGCATTTTAGCCAGATGGCTCTAGGCACATAATAGAGAAGAGATTAGAGGGAAAGAGTAGAAACAGGAATAGTAGTTAGAAGACTATTTTTAAAATTCATGTGAATTATAATTTGATTAGATCTAAATAATATACCTGTGGTAGAGAGTTAAAATATATAACATTATTAATTAAAATGTTCCTCCAGTTTACCCTTTACTGGGGAGGTATAAATGTGCATTAGTGTTAAGTGACCTCATTATTTTGTTCTCTGCCTATAAAACAGGTCATCATTCTCCATACCTCTGTTCTAATATGTTTCATCCCCTGACCGTTCCAGAAAATTCTGCGATAAACGTTTTGTTTTCC
The DNA here is from genome assembly GCA_032199065.1 of Smutsia gigantea. Lineage (NCBI taxonomy): Eukaryota > Metazoa > Chordata > Mammalia > Pholidota > Manidae > Smutsia > Smutsia gigantea. The sequence goes on from JAVSCE010011067.1 coordinate 199,561, forward strand.
ACTAAACAAAATGTAAATTAGGAGTCCTTTGAATCAGTTTAAATTCATGTATATTTAGGGGATAATTTTGGGTACAGTATTACTCATAGTGGCACAGTTTATATCGATTGTTTTAAACCATATCTTCAATCTGTGATTCCTCTTAATATATTTTGGAATCTAACTGGTTTCCTGGTATTATAGAGTTTGCAATGTAATCCATGTTCAAGTTTAAAAAATACTTCTCTCTCTTCATTTTTTAATAAGAACATTTCAGATAATGTCAAAAATAAACAATCCCTTTTGGTATAAATCAACCAAAAGTTATTTCAAATTTTAAATTGTTAATTGATTCCTGTTTCTATGATCTCTGACATTAGAAGCAGATACAGAGAAAAGGGAAGGGCTTATAATTTGAGCTTTGTCTTTCAGATAATTATTTCAATTTCTCATACTGCTTGCTGGACAAAATCTACTTTCTTGAAATAGCAGTGTTTCCAAGCATCACCTTGTCTTCCTGTATAGTTTATGACCTCAGCATTTGGGGATTGTGTGACCTCAATCCCAAGGCTAATTTACTGTCCAGCTCAAAACTGTGTATAGCAATACAGCATCATGCCTGTCAATCACCAATACTTAGGAATCAATGTCTTTGTTAAGTAAAAGAAAAAAATTCTTGTGTGTCTGTCATTGCATTTTCTAGAAGATCTCTTATAATTTATACTGAACCAGAAGAAAACCTTTATGAAAATAGCCTGTTGACCTACTTTGAATAAAGGTATCTAAAAATATGATAAAATCTTTGTCAGCCAGATGTATGTTCACAGTTGAAACCATGGAGCTCTTGCAATCTAAATAGCTGAAGAATAGATTTTCTCAAGATTTTCCAAGGCAGAATCATTGTCATTATAATATTAGAATATTGTAAAATTTCTGTGTTTAAAAGTTGGCCTTCACTTTTAACTCTGTTCTAATAGCCAAAATCCTTTTTAAGATGGGGAACAACAATTATTGTTTATTTCTTATGGGAATGCCCTAATACTCTTCCAAAAGACTGCACACAGTTTTACCATGGTGTAAAAACTAGGAGCCGGTCATGGAAAGAGAACGAAAACTTACTATTCTAGAGGAACAGCTCCAAAAGGATGTATTAGGGAAGAAAAATGAATTCTGTTGTTTAAATTTTCCTTGTTCATAATGGGAAATCCTATGTCAAAAGGAGTTGCTAAAAAAGGAATTCACAAGGAAAATTCTTGCATTAAATCACAAATCAATTTCTATGCTTGATTTGGAATGTCTAACTTCATTCAGCCAGTGTGGCTGACAAATGAGGTATGAGCATTAGACTGACACCTCACTTGACTTGGGATGACCATTCCCTACTAAGAAATGCTGTTTATGCCACTCTACTCCTGGTAAGAGATACCTTCATGGAATAAACAGCATATCATGGGTACTTTTACAGATCACCACAGTTCCTTTTCAAATTTGGGAATATCATTCCAAACCATCAATAACCAAGACTATAAAATGAATACATAAGTGAATGAATGGCCATTTGAATTATTTACAAATCCAGAAGCTGTTGTTTCAACATTTTCCTCAGCCATGGAACATACTAGAATTAAAATTCTTTGGTGTCAATATCCCTAAGTTTTCACAATTACGAATCTAGTTCATGAACTATGGGAGTTCTAGAACATTTATGTGTTATCATTGTTCCCATCACAGTGATGGTCTGCATTTGCTGACTCATCATGATGCTATGTTTACACACAAAACATAAAAAAAAGACGACCACCAAAGCCAATGCTGAGTCTCCATAGTTGGGCACTGGGCAAGAAAAGGGAGGCTTATTATTAGTAACTTGTTACTGATACTAGTTACACCACCAAATCCCATGATTAGTGAATAAATAATTTACCTCTAATTCAATGATCTTGTTTTCAATAATGGAGAGACGGGGAATTACATACTACCAGGGAAGAGGACCTGGGGAAGGTTTAGGAATAATTACGAAGCAGAAGTCATGAAACCGTTTGGAGATGCTAGAACTCACACCCTTTTCAAGAGAGCAAGTAGAGCCCTGCTGGTACCTTGTGCAGGTCGTTGATGCACCTCTTCCACCCACCACTGTGTGAACATATTTGAGAGTCCATTTGATTAAGGTTTTTCTTCAGTCCACCCATAATTTGAGTACTCTGGTGGGATGAGGCACTGTGTGAGGTGAGGAAGCCCCTGGAGAAGGCTCTGCCACAGTCATTAAGAAGAGAAGACTAAGAAATTCAGTAAAATGAAGAGAAAATACCTTCTATTTAAGTACAAAATGTACGGTCTTGATAGTATATGCAAAAGGCGATCAGAAGAGTGGAGAGATTACTGTAGGTCTAAGGAATTGGAAGAACTGGGATTATAGATCTCTTTATTTAAATTTGGAAGGATGAGAAGCATGAGTGATGGAGAATATCTCTGGGAAAGCTATAAAGAGCTCCTCTGTGGAAGCAGAGAGGATGGAGCGATATGGAGAACTTTGAGGACACTGAAGTGACTGATTCCCGAAGCTGTGGCTTCATGTGGAAAATGGGCCTTTAAACCGGTGCAGCAGGTTTCCAAAAATGAATCTATTTTTGGAATAATTTTCTTAGAAGTGCTTCCACTCTATGTCCCTCCATCTCTTTGTCTGTCTGTCTACATGAGTTTGCTAACATACAAGTCTAGCAACAGAAAGTGCTCCCAGAGACAAACATTTATAAATTTTTTCACTTCTGAGTACAGAGTCACTCACTCCTCAGATTCCATACCCAGGACTCATTTCTTGCCATGGCTGCAAGATCCCTGGAGGAAATTAGATGAAAATAATAGCCCTCACGACATACATGAGTTCTGTGAGAGACACATGGCAAAACTAACAAAAAAGAAGCCAAAATCCTAGTCCCATAAAGTTGAAAGGCATGTATACTTGGGCTCTATTCTAAAAAGCATTCCATGAGAACACTCTGAGTCCTATCATGTCTCAAGAAATTATCACAGACATGAAAATGCCTGAATATCAGTTTAGCAAAATTATCATAATAGATGAAGCTATTCCCTTCACCAAATTAGAAGTAAATTATTAATGAAGGATTTCATGTATATATCTTAAAAGCTCCCATTTTACCATGAACCAGTAAAGGAAAATTTATTTGAGGGCTTGCAACTAAAGGCCCATGGAGAAGAATTTCATATGGTATAGGAAATAGGATCTTATCTCTTAATCACTACGCCACATCAATGCCAAAACAAAAGTTCCAGAGCAATATGGATTATGCAGCAAAAGGGGTTATTTCAGGAGAGTTGAGTTCTGAAATGTGGCTCTCTGGCAGACCTGTTGGCACATCAAGTGGAAACTTGAGGGCCCATGAGAGTAGTGGCCGAGTCTCCTTCAGCGAATTAGAGAAATCAGCAATCCAGCTCAAACATCAGGAATGAAACATTTACCTGGAATACTTCTCCTTCTCATGGAATTCCAACTTGTCAGCAACTTTGACTGTATCAGGACTGGGAAAGGAAAAATTTCAGTCTGGGGTCAAGTGAGCCTGGGAATAATTTCAACTCCCCCTGAGTGTGATGTTGACCAGGTAGATTACCTCTTACCATGGCCTATGTTTCTTGTTTTCCCATTCTTTTTGGTTGCAGATAAAAATAAGATTAAAAACCCTGAATGTGATGAGTTGACATATTAAATATACAGATCTCTTCATGGGTGTGTATATAATATTAACAATCATCATAAAAGTCATTACATTCGAGTTTTTCCATTGCATTCATCCAGTCATTTCCAATGGAGACAAATAGAGCTACGTAAATTCAACCACTGATCTTACTTTGTGAATCTGGAAACTTCTCTGTCCAGAATCATTTATTCTTTTGGGGCCCCAGTAATGAGTATAGTCCTGTGAGCACTCTTATGTACTATTGCTGAGTATATGTTTAATCTTATGTGTCCTTAACTAAGCCATGATCTCTGGATATTTAGTCATAGTCTAAATGTCACTGTGAAGGTATTTTTTGGATAAGATCAATGTTTAAGTAAGTAGATTTTGAGTAAAGCAGATTATCCTCCCTAATGTGGGTGGATCTCACTCCATCAGTTGAAGGCCTTAAGAAAAGACTGACTTTCCCTGATAAAAAGGGACTTTTGCCTACAGACTGCCTTTGGACTAGAGCTGCTATGTCAGCTTTTCCCTGGCTTTCCAGCCTGCTGGCCTGCCCTGCAGATTTCGGACTTGCCAGCCTTTACAACTGTATGAGCCAATTTCTTAAATCTCTCTGTTTTTCTAGATATACATGCATCCTGTTGGTTCTGTTTCTCTGGAGATCCCTGACTAATAAATACATTGGGAGAAGACAGACATTAGAAAATGTGTGTGTGTTATGTGTGCACATATATGCATGTGTGTGTGTGCGTTCCTGCCTGTGTGCAGGGATATGTGGCCTAAGGTTTGATTCTTATCCCTGGATAGTCTGGTGCAGTAATTTTCAGACTACAGTGATCATTGTAACCATATGTAAGTGCACTAAAAAGTGATATTGTGGGCCCAATGACCATAAGTTCTGCTTTGATAGGTCTGAGATGGGGCCCTGGAAAATGTGCCTTTCTACCAAATACATAGAGATTGTTCCAGTTCACCTGTTCTGTACAGTTTAGTTAGAAACAATAGCCATGGGAGTGTCACTTCTCAAGACAGGTGCTGTGGTCTGAATGCTTGTGCTCCCCCAACTTCATTTGTTGAAGTCCCTATCCCCGCAGTGCTCTATTAGGAGGTGGGGCCTTTCAGAGGTGGTTAGGTCTTGAGGCTGGAGCCCTTATGAACGGGATTAGTGTCCTATCAAAGAGCCCCCACCGTGCTCCCTCTGCCCTGTGAGGACATGGTGAGAAGTTGGCCGTCTGTAACCCAGCAGAGAGCCTTCAGCAGAACGCGACCATTCTGGAACACTGGTCTTGGACTTTCAGCCTCCAGAACTGTAAAAAATAAATTTCTATTGGTTTATAAGCCACCCAGTCTGTGATATTTTGTAACAGCTGCTTGGACAGACTAAAACAGAAGGGTAGCAGTTATACAATATTGGAAACAAGGCTTTTGGAACAATAAAGGGTTCCCTGAGGTTTGAGGGTAGTGATGAGGGAATAGCATGGGTCTTTTTCCCCCTCTCTTTCTCCTGGATTCTGAGTCATACTTTTTAGGACAAGAAAAAAGCTTATTTGAGGATTTTATGAATCAGATTCTGAATTCCTTGACTCTTGTAAGGCAAGTCAAAAATCGTTTAATTTATGAGTTGTTTATATTGTCATCCTGCACAAATTCTCCCAAGATTTAGTATTTCTTTCTAAATTATCCTGACAGGTGACTACCCAGTTTCAGCCTGAGCACCTCCTGTAAGGAGACACTGAGCCCTTCAGAAGCAGTGTGTTCATGCAGAATCACCCATTCACTAACTTGCCAAATGTCTTTGAAGCACAGACTGTATCTTAGCATTGGGGAACACATGACAGCATTCTTATAAAACAGATTTCATCACTAACTAAAAATATAAAGCACTTAACAAAACCACATGTAAGTCACAGTAGAATTCTTGCAATGGAGACTTCAGATGTACCTTTTTAAGGAGAAAACACATATAATTAAGTAGTAAAATATCTACTAGCATGAATTTTGAAATAACACAGACCTGGATTGTAACTTTGGATGCGTGACTTATGTTTCTAAACTGAAAAATGGGGATAATCACTGTCTCTACATCACAGGGAGAGGATGAGGCACCAACGTAGTGCCTGCAAGACACACAGTATCTGAAATACACTGAGTACTTCATAAATAACTGCTAAAATTTCATGAGCAAATGATAATTTTCAAGTGTTATGGGAAGGAAATTAACTTTATTGAGAATTTACTCAGTTTCATGCATTGTGCGTAAGGCATTTTACATGCATAATACAATCAAAATAGAGGTGTCATTTATGCTGCCTTCTAAAAGATTTTAGACATAGTCAGACTTTTTTTCTGGATTGAGAATGGAATACAAGGTATTAGGCTTTCTAACAAATTTTCATGAATGTACTGAAACATACTGAAATGCCCTTAAATCCATTTTTACAGCACTGATTTCCTACATGTCAGTGTAGTAATGAACAAAGACCTGCCCTCAGGCTAAGATGAAGCATTGGGAATTGTCCTTCTAGGAGATGGTAACTTTGCCCTAAACCATTTACCCCTCCAGGTACTACTTATAGTCCAAATATCACAATTTGATGTTTGGAGTGCAAGTAGAGTATGGAGCTACAGAACTCACTAATGTTAACTGGGCTAAAATATTCCAACCTACACTTTCAACGTTAGAGAAACCATCTGCTTGTTAATTTAAATTCCCAGCCAGCGACTCTTCTTTCTACCTAATAAATATTAATTAGAGCCTGCCAGATTCAAAGCAAGAATCTTTATGTTTGCATTTTGATTATTTGATTCGTAGCCCAAAGAAAAATCCCTTGGTTTTGTGCATTATTATATTACTCTTAATTATACAATCACTTATATAATCATCTAACCATTCAAATATCTATGTCTTCAATCACTCATGCGCTGTTTAAAGCAGTGTTCTGTGTGATCCTGAATAATGGAGACCCTCCTTGGACAACGGGACTTAGTGTGTTTCATAAACAGCAAAACCCTTCTAATACTTTGTTGCATGTGTAATGAGAGTCTGTTTTCTTGAAAAGAAGAACACCAGATTACATAGCCCAAAGTGATGGCTAGTGAGTGACTCAGAAGAAAACTTTAGGAAGTGTTTGAATTCCTAATTCATTTGTTTATTCAACAAATAGTTATTGCTTTCTAAGGGCCAGGCACTGTGCTGGGCACTAAATATGCAGTGTGATCATTCACCTTTTAAAGTTGACAGCCTTGACAGAAGGAAAATAAACAAGGAGATAGGTAAATAATGTTAAGTGTTCTGTAAGTATTATGGGAGAAATAGGGCGCTATGATACCGAAGAGCTAACCTCCATTAGCTAGACAGGTCATGGAAGTCCTCTCTCTCAAGGTGATATTTAAACCAAGTCTTCAAAAATAGATAGAAGCTGGCATTGTTAGGGTGTACTGAGAGCTGTATAAGGGAGGGATGATATGTGCATGCATGCCAGCTGGTGGAGGACAGGGGCAGGAAGTAGAGGATTCAATAAGAATGAAGAGCATTGTGTGAAGACTGAATGGAAAATTAATGATCTTTGAGATTTACGGCTATTTATCCTTCTTTCAACATGCTCACATTTGTTTGTAATTGTGCAAATCACCAGTGAAAGACTTCCAATGAGAAAGGATATTTATGCCAAGTTAATTACAAAGAATGAAGACTTTCTGCATGGCTGATAGTGGGGCTTTGATACTCATGTCGGTGTCATTGGTCCAACTAGACGTCCTTTTCCAGGTGACCACCTGATGAAAGTAGGACTGAATGATACCTCTCTAGGAGGCAGCCTTGCTCTAGAAATTGCTTTACAATTCTTTACTGAAGCATTATACTTGGCTTCACTTCAGGAAGGAGCATTACTCTTTTTTCTCCAAGGCTCCTGACAGTGTTCTCATAAGGTCAAAGTCATGTAAAAGGAACTCTTTCCTGAAGCAACAGAACACAGAGCTTGAGTCTGTTTGTATTTCAGACCTTTCACAGCTGATTTTTGCCGAAAGCCTCCATGCTCTTTATGAGTGGCAACGTACTCTCTGGGTCGATAACCTTGAGAGCACATTGTAGCTGGAGGTACTGCTCTCTCTTCCCATTCGCTTCATGCCTGTTTGCTAATCACTGCAGCCTGGTATTCAGCCTTGTCTTTCCTCCAGAGAATGGGTTCCTTCAAACTGAAAGACCTGGCGGTTACTTCCCGACTTCCCACAATCCTACCCATTATTCTGATGACTGGACTTGGTTTATAGTGACAGTCCAGTGGCTACGATAATGAACTCTTTTGTTTCCTTAATGACATCATGAACTTAATCCAGAAAGTCCTGTGTTACAATCTGTTGTGTTTGGGCCCACATATGTGGCTGCATAAACAAATCCTCCCTTGCTCAAGCTATCACCCCCTTCATATCTAAATCTCAGTCATTCCTCCCATAAAGTTTTCTGGCATATCCGAGCTCACAGTGTTATCTCCCAACCTTGAATGCCCATGGCTCTTTATAGAACTGACACTCACTTGATAGTGAATAGACATTTTTAAAGATGTGATCCCCAGTTAAACCATAAATTCTAAGAATAGAATACTATATCCCCCACTCTGTCTTACTCAGCATCCTCTTATATAGATCAGGTGCTCAGTGGCTGATCTAACCTCAGAGTATTGATGTAGAAAGTATGTACTTTCTACAAGCAAACTCTTCTGTAGAATTTATTGCCACTGAGTCAGTTCCATGTACAGTAAAGACCATGGGGTTTTGATTCAGACAGAGCTGAGCCAGAAAAGCCACTCTGCTTATTAGGTCATCTTGAGAATAGCATCTGTACACCCAATGGTTATCTGAAATTCTTTCTAATTTGGGCAGAATATCCAATTCTGAGATTCCACATGGGAGGCATGAAAACTGTTTCATTTGGAGAGCTGAATTAGAGCAAAAAGTTTCTTTCAGTCCACCCTTTAGGGCATGGATTATTGGAATCTCATCTGCAACTCTGAATCTTCAGTGAGGGCTGCCAAGATGAAGGACCAGCTAATGATTAATTCATTACATAGTGTCCTGTGGCAGCTGGGGTGATTGTCCACAAGTGTTGAGTATTGAGCAGAGGGGTTCACCTCTACCCTGTGGGATAGACTTTGCTATGTATGTGGCCTCAGTCTAGATTCCGGGTTTCTGACCATTTTCTATTGTAACTTCTCCAGCTTTTTTGCCAATTATTTTTCTGGGTAAGTTAAGCAGGGTTGGCTTTCTGGGCTGGTGACTGATAGCCTTGACTGGTATATCCATTTAGGGAAATGAGATGTTAATATCTTACTCCTTTTCTATCTAAATAAAATGTTATTTATAAAATATCTGGCAGGTACCTATAACATAGTGACAAATTAATAGTTAATGGATATTTAAAAAAATATCTTCAGTTTTGTTATAATTTGCCAGTTTCTATGTCCTTACTCAAAATAACTACTCTGTAAGCATCAAACTGCTATTTTAGGAGTCTGCAGATACATTTTTTGTTGTTGTTGTTTAATCATTTCCTTAAAATGCTCACAGTTGGCTCAAGCCGGCCTGTTTTATAGGCTCTGCTTGGTTGCAGTAGCTGCTGGCTCATCTCCACGCACCTCCCCAGCCCAGTGGGGCTGGGGATCTTCATTTCTATGGCCTTGATGTCACTGTTCTGTACATGAATATTCATCATAGCCTAGAAGCGATGCTCAAGAAACTGTTAAACCTGGGCTCTGTGACTCTTGTAGGAAATCCATATCAAAGAATTCCTTATGTCTTCCCCACTCCCCTCATTTGACAGTTACCTGTCTTTCTTATGAGAGTCCATGTTATGATCTCTATGTCAGTCAGTGGTCATGGAGCACCTCCTACTTTGAATTTCAGTTATTTTAGGCTGATTTTTTATCTTATTTTATAATCTCCTTAAGGTTAGGTCTTGGGCTATAACATCTAACACATAAAATGCATATGTTTGATGACTTGTGTATGTTGTTGGCTGAATACATTAATGATTAGAAATGACAGAGGACTGACCTAAAGTCAATAAACATTTTTCTTGCAAAAAAAAAAAATGACAGAGGATTAGGTCAAAGTGTTGCTGGAGTGCTCAGCATATTTTTCAGGTTTTTTCCCCATTTGCTTAATACATATGATATTATCTAGAAATCTGGATGTCTCTCCCTGAAACTGATACATAAGAAAAAGTTTAATGGAAATTTCCAAATTCCCAGAAAAAAAACATAACATGAAAATTGAATCAAGAAAAAAGAAGTCTGAATATTTGTATAACTATCAAAAATATTGATCAATAGTTAAGAATCTGTCCGTGAAACAAAAAACATGAGCAGATGAGTTTTACCAATGAATTCTGATGTAATTATTCATAGAATGAGAATACTGATTACAAAGAAAAATAAACTATAAAGATGATAAAAAAAAAGTTGAGACTAGTGGTTGAATATTAGGCCATATGCAAAAATAAGATGCATTTCTATACACCAGCAATGAATATGTAGAAAACAACCAATGAAGAATGGGTCACACAATAATAAAAGCGAAGTGTCTAAGGAAACTGCTAACAAAAGATGTGTATTTGAAGCAAATTAACTGAAAAAGCTGGAAGAAGAGATAAACAAATGAGAGAGATGCAGTAGTCATACATAAACGTGGACTTTCTCCTCCAATTACTTCATAAATTTCTTTCAATTTCAATAAGAATCTAATCGTGGTTTTTGAGGACAAGCTGATTATAAAAATTATATAAAAGAACAAATCCCAAGAATAGGATACTCTGAAGGAGAATGGGATTACCTATTACTTATCCTGAGTTCCCTAGCTAAACTGATGTGCTAAAGCTTCTTTAGTGAATATAATCCCAGAGAAAGAAGAGTGAGGGAAAAATAGCAGCATGGCAGGGAAGAAGTGAAGGCACATACATGAAAATAAAATAAAATAATAATAATAAAAACACACAATGAGCATTTGGTCATAGGAGTCAACTCACAGAGGCTGAATGAATGCAGTGGACTGATTAAAACCACTGTTTCTAGAGCAATTCTTGGGGTTGAGAAGAAAGAAAACTTTTTCTGCAGGCCCCTTCCTCTCTTCTGTCTCCCAGTGGTCAGAAACTGCTCCAGGCAGCCTTAACTCCCTGTATGTATTGGTTGTGTTACCTGCTCTTCTGAGCAGCTACTGGGGACTCCAGATCCCTCAACAGCTGGGGCAGCAGCCACAGCATGAGCCACAGTTGGTGTGAAACAGCAAGTGGGTAAAACTGGTAATCCTCCCAGTCTGCCTGATACAGCCGTCACCACCCAGGTTGGACTAGGCAAGCCAGTATTTGCACATGGATACAAGGAAACCCCCATATACTAAGAACTGACAAGGATGGTAACCCTTACTCAATGCCGGAGGGATTAAGATTTGATGTAACTACTTTGGAAAATAATTTTTCAGGACTTTGTAAAGCTGAACATGTGCATATCCATTTGTATACCCCTTAACTCTGTGTGCAGGTATAGAGACATTTGTTCTTGGGCATCTAGCCCCATGCCAAACACTGCCCATTGGAGGATCTTTAATAAAAGCAAAATAATGGAAACAACTCCTGGGGATTGGAGAAACAAAATCAGTATGTTAACATAATAGAATAACATACAGCAGAAGATATGAATGAATTATAGGTATATACAACTTCATAGATAAAAAATTAGAATTACAGTGAAGGAAATAAGTTTTTAGAAGACTGCCTATAGTATGATACTCGTTTTACAAGTCTCAAAACAAGTTGTGGGATATATATGAAACACCGTGAATATAAAATAAGTGAACAGATTCTGGAGTCTTCATCTCTTGGGAAGATGAAGGAGATGAGATATGGAAGTAAGACTCATCAGGTAGGTACATATGGAGGTAATTGGTAACCTACTAGTTCTACAGGAGAGTATTGGTTCTATGTGTTCATTTTGTCACTGTGCCTTAATACTGCCACATATATTATTATATATGCATAACAAATTATTTAATAAAAACTGAAAATAAGCATTGCTTTTCTGGAATACACTGAAGAGGACATCGTATGTGTCACACCATGACCATCTGGCTGTATCTTTCCATTCCTTTCTGCTCTCTTCTTTGTGTAGATGCTTAAGGCAGATCTATGAATTTGGATAACACAACACACTTTGAAAAGCACTGGTGTGATGATCACTCTCATGTGATTTGAACTGGTAACTTGGAAAGTCTATCTAATCTTGCAGTTCCATGCCTCCTGTGTTTCCTATCTTAGGGCAGAGTGCAAATGTCTTCCAAACTGCATGAGTGAGACACGTGGATGTCATCCGTAACCCTTGCCCCACCCTTCCCATCTCATCTCGGTTAAATCACCAACTTCTCTCATTTAGAGCTACTCAATATCCATTGAATCTGTTCATTTTTCCCCATCCTCAATGTTACTACTGTAGACATAATAACCCTCATATTTAGGCCTCTGGGTTAAACACTTTCTTTAAACAATACACCAAGGGCCATTTTCCCCAAACACAAATCTAGTTGTATTGCTGTCTTACTGACAAGGTTCCTCGCTGGCCTCAGGCTAAATGCAACATCCTCAGTGTGTACCATACATGCCTGCTCATTTTTCTGGCCTGGTGCACTGATGGCCTCACCTGTCAATATTACTGTTTTATTTCTGCTTTTATTTATTTATAGGCTTCTGACTCTCCCCATGTTTCTCTTGCTTGCCAGTGATACACTGCCTAGAATGACCTACAAATTCCTGACTGGCTGCTCCCTCCTCCTTAGAACACACCATATGCTCACCCCGTGATGATGCCTGTTTAGATCACCTACATGTTCACGTGCAACTTCACTTATCCTTACCACATATTTATTGCAGGATTTGAATCTTAGATGCTCCACGCACTAAAAAGTCTACAGTTCCACCCTAATGGGTCATGTGCAATTTGCAAAATGAAAGTTATGCTGAATCATAAAGTATGTATATGGAAATCTAACAGAGTTGATTTTCCCCAGTAACTATGTGCTGCTTATCATGAAATATCATCTACACAATTACAAAACTGATGTCCCTATACTGCTGTGACTCTAGTGAAAACTGGTCTTTTTTTTTTGAGTAATTCACTGCTGCATGTATTTACTGTGATGTCTTGAAATTGTCTATCTTCTTATACCTCTCTAGATTGAGGGTATGGATTATGCCTTTTTAACTACTAGACCCTCATTATCTGCCCCAGAATAGCTGCACCATACACATCTGCTAATGGAAAAAAGGAATGAATGAATGAGTGAATGCCCATAGACCTTCATTCTTCTTGCCTGGGTGCTAATTACAAAAAGTAGCCTCTCATATTTCTTAATTCTGCCTTAGCCTACTTAACTAAATATTTTGTTTATCAGAACTGAACCACCAAACTATATGAGTAGACAATTATTCCATGACTGCTTTTTAAATAGTCTTGAGATAGAAGTCTCCTAAATGGCATTTATTCCATCCATTAATTCAAAAGTGACTTCCAGTTCTCCAAAATGAACAAAAAGCTATGAGAGATGGAGAACATCAGATGACAAATCCACCTCACCTTTTCATTTTTATTTTCCAAGTAGGTAATCTAAAGGCATTACTTTTCAATTTGCCATAGAAATTAGCTTACTGAAGCATGACAAATTGCTCTAAATGTAGCAGCTTGAAAAGCTTAAAACAACAAACCTTTTTAAAAATCACACTTTCTATAAGTCAGGAATCAAGGCACTTAGGTGGTTTGGGCTCAGTCTCTCTCATAGGGCAGCAATCAAGGTGTCAGCCAGGTTATGGTCATCTGAGACTTAACTGGGTCTGTAAGATCAGTTTCTGAGCTTACTCACATGGTTGTTAATGCCTTGACATGTGGGCCCCTCCAAAGGTCGTCTGCTCATGACATGTTTCCCCCAGAAGGAGAGGAGAAGGTGAGGAAGAGAGATTGAGAGAGAGAGAGAGAGGGAAGCCCAGGACCAAAGTCTTTTATAACCCTATTTTGGAAGTGACCTACCATTAGCCATATTCTATTGGTCACAGACCAGACAATGATGCAACATGGGAGGGAACCATGTGAAGGTGTGAAGATTGGGTGTGAGGTTGTTGGGGACCACTGTGGGGCTGCACAGGAAGAAGCAACTCAGTGACTTATAATCCACCAAGTTATGCAGTGATCACTCTAAACCAGGTTTAGACCTCCCCATTCCCCCAATACAACCATTCATAGCTGCTTACAGATAATTTCAGTTCTCAACCTCAGCCCCAGTTAACCATTAATCTATTTGCTGTCTCTATGGGTTTGCCTTTTCTGGACATTTCATGTACATGGAATCATACAACATGTGGTCTTTTGTGTCTGGCTTCTTTCACTTAGCACAATGTTCTTGAGGTTCACCCATGTTGTAATGTATATCAGTACTTCGTTCCTTTTGATCACTGGATATTATCTCATTGGATGGATGGTCCACATTCTGTTTGTCCATTTAAAGGTTAATAGACATGGATTGCCTCATATAATACTTTAATATCCATTTCTTCCTATAGTATTTTATATCTACTTCTTTATAGTATGTGAGATATAGTTGTGAACAGCGAAGAAAGTGTATCTGATTTACTTTTCTATGCCCACTGCCTACACTTACATCTGGCAAATTGTAGGTGTTCCATGAGCATCAATTGCAATTGTATATTGTTTACATGACCCAATTTGCTAGTTCTTCTAGAGCATCAGTAATAGAAGGTCCTTCCACCTTCTAAAAAGCCAGCATTTCTGTTTCCAAGACTGCCTCTTTCCTGCCACTTTCCATTTTTTATGCTGAGCTTACTGCTGTCAGGTGTTGCAGTCCCAGTTTGCACAATACTTCCTTTCACATTTCCTTAGGGCAAAGGGCAACAGATTTCATGGAGTTAAGGTCTAGATACAGGCTTTGGAGAAATAGCAGTCATTTGAATAAAAACATTACCTATCTTTGTCATGTTCTTTTTCCAGACCACATTATAGATCTAAGTAAAGAACAATAACTGTGAAAACATAAAAATAAATGGAAACCCTTCAGTCTCAAGAGCTCCAAGAAGCTAAGAAAAGTGAAAATCTTTGTGAGGTATAGTTAAATTCCTTTGGATGTTTCCAACATTTAGCTTGAATCCAAATAATCAGTGAAGAATATTGGCATATGATTCCTCAGAGCATTCAATGAATACCTCCTTTTAAGGATTTAGTTTCTCTTTCATGGCATTTTAGTAATCACTCATGCTGCTATGAAAATCGGATAATGGCTCACAATACATCCTGAAATGAAAAAGGATGCAAGGGGAAATAAAGCAAGAAAACCCACAACACGCGGGCATTATCAATTCAGACTCAATCAGGCTTCGCAGGTGGAATCAGTCTTAATTCAAAGGGGCCTCTCCTCAGAGATTGAGGCAAGTGATATTTTTCATTGTGGCTTTTCAGAGCTTTTCATTCTACACAATCATAGCATACAAGAAGTTTGAAAGCCAAGCTTTTGGAAATATGTAACAGGACATTGAAATGAGAAAAGGGAAAGAGGCAGAAAGACATTTTATTGAAAAGCATATTGTAGAGCTTAGCTTAAAATTGGACACTTGCCTTTGATAGGTCTGCTTTTAAAATAGGAAATTGATTTTCAGTTAACCAACTGAAAGAAGAATGCACAGCTACACTCCTGCTCTTAATTCTGCAGGCAGTCCTTCCTTCCTGACTTTCCTTGTAAAGGCATTTGAGTAGTTTGCAAATAGAAGGTGCATAGGGTTTAGGCAAGCTGTGCCCTGAGCAGCTCAGTCTAAATTTATGTTGCTGTACCTTCTGTTTTCCCCAGGAGTGGAAAAAGAACACTTCCATAAAGGTAGGATGCAGCTCAGAGGGAAATGCATGTGCAGTCAAGGCAGCTTTGAAATGTGACAATGTATACTAAGTGAATTACATTCTAGTATATAAAATGTGACATGTGTGAATTAATTACTGATACTAAGTTGATTTACATTAAATTGCCAGTGATTTGTCATTTTAAATTATCTATGAAAAAATTATTTTGGTTTATGATCCATTTCATATGAGGAACCTTAAGTAGGCAAGATAGTGTTGTGGAGTGGAAATATCCAAGAGATGTTTGGTTGTTTTCTTATTCTCCCATTATCAGCTCTATTATCACGGGGACAATGTCTTTCCTCCTAATTTCCTCAGAGCCTAGCATAGTGCCTGACACATATTAGACCCTCAAAGAATATTTGTTGAATGAGCGATTGAATGATGAGTACATGTTAGCTGATATTTGGTATTTGATAATGATATTTTATTCATATTTGAATAAAAGAAAAAATGCTCATTCTCTGCACTGGAAAGTGCCATCTGATGCAATGATCATAAAATACTATAAGGATGGGAAATCAGCTCATGCAATGAGCTTCTAATGACATTCAAATAAATGATCATCTTGTCTCTTCTTAAACATCATCAGTTACAAGAGACTCATCAACTCATGGAGAAGCCCACACCATATTTGGTTAGCTCTCATTCTTAAAAATACCTCACATTATATTGAGCTCAAGTACAGATGCCTAACTTCCACAACCATTCTTCCCTCTGGGGTAATAATATGTAAGGAGATGTTAGATGGAACTCTTCCTGTTGTATTAGAATTTTAACAAAGACTCTAATAACCAAGAACAAAAGAGTTGGTGCAAAGTACACTCACATCCTAACAAATATTAGCTAGATGATCTATTCAGGACTTTCCATGAAGTTGGCTGCAAACTAGTTCCTTCTGCTTCAGCCCCACCATCCACAACCTGGCAATATAAGCAAATGCTAAGAATGCATTGACAGAGGGTGGAAAGATTGCAGAGTGATGACCATTTATCACAAGTTTTCAGAAAACTGCGGTTGCTATTTCCTTTCTGATGTTTCAAGACAAGTAAGGGGATGCTCCAAGAATGAAATGCTTGACACACATTCCCTAGAGTTTGAAGGACAGAGAACCTGGTACCTAAATCTTGTTTGATATGTTTAAAGGTAGGAAGGTGGCACCACATCTGGGAACAAAGCAGAGTGAAAAGCTTGCATTGGGAATGGCACTACCATTCTGAGTATTGTGTTGGTTTTCAGCAGACCAGATGTGGCCATCACAGAAAAATGTTGGATTGTGTCTCTTAAGAGGGACTCTTCCTAAAAGAACAACTAGGAATTCAGATGACTCTAAAAGAAGGGCAAACTTCTAGAAACCAAACTTCCAGCCTTAGAAATCAAAAGAGGCCAATTGGAAGCGACAATGCCCTCATCATAGTTACAAAATTTCAACAAGCTATGCCCACCAGACTCCAATACCTGATTCTATTTCTTATTGATCAGGTATAGCTCTCCACTGGCTTCAACTGGTGGGATCCAAACTATTACCTGTTGAATATAGGAGGAGCAAGGAGCAGAGGTAAAATTGACCACAGTTCCTTCCCCTTCTGCAGATTTCCAAGTCAAAATCAGGTCATGTCTGGGGAAGGGAAGATTGAATTTAGATGATATTTAGAGGATTCATGTTGCCCCAGACTAGATTTTATTACCAGGGGAATGAGATTTTTCATGCATTACCCAATGGTCAATGGGAAAGCTGTGGGCACTGTCTAATATCACATCCACAGTTTGGAGGAACAAATTTAAAGTGTGTATTTGAAGAGATAGTTGTGGAAAAAAATACAGTTGTTTCCTGCTAACATACTAGTAAATCAATACACTCAAAGGTATGTTTTCATGAAGAATATAAAATTTTTCTTCAAGGTATTCATCTTCAAATATTTATTTGTATGTAAGTCTCTTTCACTATATCTGAATTATCTCTTTTCATGGTAGAGGTGACTTGATGAGAGATGAGTTTAATTAATATGCATCAGAGAAAAATGTGAAAATTTTGAAATCAGATTACTATATCTCGTTTCAATTGCATATTAGGCAATGCTTTTATAACCTGATTCTGCAGCACTCTTTGCCTTTGATTGTCTGACCAGATAACTGAACAACTCTGTAGAGATGGAAGTTAACCAATAGGAAACTGATAGTAATGCAAATGTTTCTTATTCATAGTTCTGCAAATGGTTTCTGTTCATAGAAATGAATAAGAATCTTTTTCTGTAGACAATATAAATCTCTCAAATCAAATCCTCACTTGAACAGGTTGTAACACCTTACCAATGCCCTCATTAATTAGTGAGTTATATGAAATCTTTGACATGCATTCATTTTATATGTGTGTAAGAGCCATGACCATATACTCTTATTAAAAATTCCATTTAACAGAAGGCTGGGGGAGTTGGCAGAAGGTACAACTTACAGAGTTCTGGATTCTCTGGAAGATGCCCAATGTAATGAAGTCTTCCTAGCTGGGAGCTGAGTGTGGAAACAAGATTGCTGAGTCCACAGAGAGCCGTTCAATCATCTACCACCGTGGGATACATTGGGCAGATACACTGAGAAGAAGGATCTATTCAGGGGACAGAGAATATTAGAAGCACAAGAATAGGCAGCACAGAGCAAGCTTTCATGGGATTCTGGTAAAACTGATGGGAGAGAACCTATCTGTGGCTAGTATTTATGTTCTTACCATGGTATGAAGCTCAGAAAAGCCAATGCATTAAAGAGCAAGGAATTGGACAGACAGGCTCTACCAAAAGCTTGTGGATGACAAAATTTATGTCTCATTCATCCTTATAGTCTCAATTTTTTATCTCTTAGATTTCTACATATGATAAACACTTGTTACATGTATTTTGGGTTGTTCCCTCTTAGCCTTCTGCAGTCTGGAAGACTAGTTGAGAGACTAGAATATGTACTCTCTAACCAACATTTCCCATTTGGCATGATAAACTGCAAATGCAATCAACACACACTGGGGGAGTTCTATTTCCTCATCTGTTTCCCTAGAGCTGCAAGCTCCTCAAGCATTTGCTTCCAAAGTTATTACAGGAAACATTTTAATTATGTTTTGCCATTGCATTATGAGTCACCATCCTTCCAGAATGAGTTTGTTCCCAGTTTCATTCCTGTCCACTATACTAATGCTAAATACTTTAGTATTTTTCATGATAGCATGCTATTTATCCTGGTGCTGATAAGATATCCATCCGGAGAGACTGGGTCATTTTGTGACAATAAACAGCTCCAAAATCTTAATGGCTTAATATATAAATGTTTGTATCTCATTCACATTAATTTCACTCTGAGCCCAAGCGACTCTAGAGCAACCGACCTCTGTGAAGGGATTAAGCAATCTGTGCCTCTTCAGTCTTGTGTCTCTGCCATCACAACGTGAGGCTCTCTCAAAATCACTGCAGCAAGAAATGAGAAGCTGGATAATTCTGCCCTGGCAATTGAATGGCATGTCTCAAGAGTGAGTTAGGTGACTTCCTTTAATAGCCCATTGTCTCAGTGAACACATGCTCCACTCAACTGGGGTTTACTAGGTCCTAATTGTTCAGACTAGACTGTCTTGAAACAGTGCTCAGAACACCAGGCAGGGGGTGCTGCTTATCTCTGATGGTATTTCAGGAACTCAAAGGAGGGTCCTCTTTATATAAAGCGTGTGATCGGGTTCTGAGGAAGAAGCACTATCTGGCTCTTTCTGGTGTGACTGGGAGGCACATTGGGGCTGTTTATGGCAGTACCAGAAGAAGCTGGTATTTGGCTCCAACAGCCACTGATGGAACATCACTGATAGGAACAACGAACAAACAGAAACATAAATAAATGAAAGGAAATCCCCCTTTCTCCCATCTTCCATTGTTCCTCTAATGATTTCTACTGTCAGAATCTAAAGGTAAGCCAATTAGCAAGGATGTCTGGCATACATAGTTTACAGAAGTCTAGTCTTAGTTTTACAAAGAAGAGTCAAGAAAGGTGAATTTTGACATAAAAGAAGGTAACGGGTAAGTAAACCAGCACCATCTGCCCCTTTGGCTTGCTCAGCAAACTTACACATCATCCTACACATATTTGGCTCTTCATGCAACAAAATAAAAATTACTTCCTCTGCCTGAAAAGATGCAGCTCTGGGGAAATGGAGATGTTCTCACCTCTCTAGATAGGGAAGGAACAAAATCACAAAATGAGTTTGATTTCTTAGTTCAGTCACAAAATTACTTGAATATTCTTAATCTAAACATTAAATTATGAGGATAACTATCAAAAATGAAATAATTTCATATAAAATAAAAAGCAAAACACGTGTAAAAAGGGAAATGAGTATATTATATTTGCTAACCAATTTGAGGCATCCTCTACAATTTCTGTGATAATTACACTGGGTATATTTGTGTAGTTGCTATAATCTAAATATTTATATCATGTCTGCATGAGATTATGCTTTCTTTTTTTTAGTTTTATTATTTTTACTATCCATTCCATATTACCTTTGTCCTTAGTGTCCACTTGTCTTGGTTCTTTACCTGGTGGAAGGGCCAAACCATCAGTCCTATAGTCTCTAAATTTTCTGTGGATTTTTTTTATTGGATTCCTACAGTTTTCCAATTTTATGATTGATATGTGGGTGTAACAAGTGACACCCTAGAGAATCTGCTCTAGGCACAGATTTCCCTGACCACACAGTATAGCACCAACCCAATTTCCCCTTGATAAAGAGTGTCAATCTCCCAGCTAATGCAGCAACCCCTATTGGTGCAGTGGTATGAGAAAGCCAAAATTATCAGGTGGCAATCTCATCTTCCAACTCAAAGGAAATGTTGTCACCTGCTGATAGCATTCTGCCTTTAAGAACTAAGGGAGTCCAACCAGTAGAACTAAATTTCCAGAAAAGAAAATAAAAATCTGGAAGGGGATTATAGCAATGTGTGTGGGGTTTTTTTCCCACACCATCAAGTAATTTTCCAATTCTCAGTGGACACTGATCAGGTATCGTATAATTTAACTTAATTCTGACACTATTTACCTGGAGATTGTGTTGGATTCCATAGGGTAAGGGCTCAGTCCTACAAGACTACATGCCTCTCCACAACTTCAGATGCCAATTGCAAGTCCAGGTTCTCACCTGTGCTTCTGATTGATTTTTCTACAGATAGAAGGTTCCCATGAGCCCCTCTGTGGATTTGATTAATTTGATAGAAAGGTTTACAGAACTCAGAGAAGTATTTTATTTACTAGATTACCAGTTTTTACTAGATTACCAGTTTTTATTAAATGATAGCATTCAGGAACAGCCAGATAGAAGAGATGCATAGCATAATGTATATGGGAGAGGTCATGGAGCTCTCATACCCACTTCATATTCTCCACTCACTGCACCTCCGTGTGTCCCAACAGCTCAGAACCTCTCCAAATCCCCGTCCTCTGGATTTTTATGGAGGCTTCATTACATAGGCATGATTAATTAAATCATTGGCCATTGGAAACTGATTCAATCTCCAGCCCCTCTACCATCCCTGGAGGTCAAGTGGGTGGGAATGAAAGTTCCAGCTCTCTAATTATGTGGATTGTTCCCCTGGCAACCAGCCTCCACCCTCAGGTGTTTCCAGAAGTCATCTCATTACATAAACTCAAGTGTGAATGATAAGGATTTGTAATACTTATCAAGATATATTTATAGCTCTTATCATTTAAGAAATTCCAAGAGTTTTAGGAGCTATTTGCTAGGAACAGGTACAAAGACCAAATACGTATTTCTTATTATACATCACAATATCACAATTATTAAGTGTAAGAGTAAGAGAAGCACTCCTACTTCCACCCAGTGGTTCATCTACTTATATATTCTATGAGAAAAAGAGTACTTTTATGTTGGCAGCTTATTCAGTCCATGTAACCCATCCTGTAAAATATAACACAACCATTTCAGGGTCTTTTATCCCCATTAGCATCGTATGGGAGTCCTCAGCAGTCCCTTTCAGCATCAGCTCAGGTCAGCTGCTTCTGGGTGATGAGGGCCCCCCTACTAGGACATTCCGTGGGTGTGAGCCCATTGTCATGCTTCTTTGCTGGCCTGAGTTCCTTTGGCAGAAGGCATGTTGTATGAGACTTCATGACGATGAGTAAAATGTCATACGAGTCCATAGGCTGGCAGAAGGACTGTGGATAAGGAAGGCAAGGCATACCCATAATACACGTCTATTCTAATACAGGAGAGAAGTCGTTGCCACCTCCATGACGAAAGAATCCGGGGATCGGTCTGCCTTCAGTGGCTGGTTTGTCCCACACGGGAGGGAGGCCTCAGTGTTGGGCTTGCTATTGTTGCCAGGAACTCCAGTCTGAGGAGGTCTCCTTGTGTGCTAGGTGAGACCTCAACCCAGCAGAGGGTTCTTGGTGCTGAGAAAGAATTCATGGGCAGGTGGAGCAGATACAAGCAAAGAGTGGTTTGATAAAGTGGAAGTACACGCTCAAGGAAGAAGTCCAGGCATGGCAGAGAGGTGAGCAGCCAGTGAAGTTCAGAATGGGTAGTCTTGTAACTGGAGTTTAAGCAGGGGGTGGAATATTTGTTGGGATAGCTAGGGTTTTCTCAGAATAGAGAGAGGGGATTTGGGGGAAAAGATGCTACACCTTCTTTTTGTCTTTAGATGGTTGGAACTGTCATGGCTCCAAGGACTGTGATTTTTAATATGCTAATGAGCACAGCTTTCTGGTAGCTGTAAGTTCTTTTTGTCCCCCATCCTGAATCTAGTTGGTTTGAACAAATTGGAAACTGCATTCTGTTTTGCCATCAATTATTTTCCTAAGATCCAGCTGGCTAGTTTTTGTTTAACCCATCTGCCAAGGGGCCACATGAACTGGCTTTTCTTGACTTGCAAATGGCCTGGCTCTTTTCCTGAAGTACATGGCCTACGTCCCTATGGTCAGGATAGGCATTCACTAGAGCTCGTAGCCAAATTAGCCTTGATGAGGAAGCCAATGTTTCTGACCCTATTACATACTTATTTTTCACTTAATGTCATATTGTGGACATTTTTTCCTATATCATTCTATAAAAAGAAATCCACTGAAAATATTGTTTTTTAATGCACATTTAGATTGTTTTCAATGGCACGTTTTCTTTAGGAGTAAAGTGCGAAATCAGTTTGAGCAAGCTGTAAGCTTGAGTCCCTATCCAATTAGTTTTATTTTTGAATCAAATATAAAACAATCCCTTTTACAGTCCAGGCTTCTAGAGAAACAATAGTAAAGGCTGTCTTAATTATTGGCTGCTGTGTGCCTTTACCCTTTACAATTTTATTCATTTATATTAAATTGGGCGTGCCATATTTATTCTGTTTTGCCCCTTTTGTTAGAAACACCATGGCTGAAGTTTAACTAAAGTAGCTTCAGGCTGCACGAGGCAAAGTTGAATTGACTTTGCACAGCTTGGTTTCTTCAAATCTTTGGATAATTAGCTATGAACAGCTAGTTCCTGGGGCTTGGGGTCCATCAGACTATTTTTAAAGGCACTCATGTGTCAAAGGAAAACACTATGGGGCATAGCCCATACATTGCCTTCTACCATTTTGTGTTTCCTAGGCTTTTAAAATAAACTCTAAATTCCTCTTCTGTAGAAATACTCCCTAAAAAAACTGCCACTATTTATGGCATTTTGTGTTCCTTAGTTTTAACTAATTAGATCTTTACATATATTTACTATTTTTTTTCCATTGCTGTTGTTTGTTATGTTTATTTTGCCTCTCCTACTACTCCTTGTAATTCTGGATTCTTTCTTTATCCATTCAGTTCTTTACTAGAATGTGAGGTTTCAGGTGCAAGGGTTTTGACTAGATAAAAGTGGTATTGAAGCAAAGACCAGGGGTTTCATAATCAGTCACATTTGCATTGCAGATCTTCATTTATATTACATCGGATGATTAAATATTTTTCAAAAGAAATAAGCCTTAAATGATGAACTGTCATGTATTAACATTTTGCATATGGGAGGATATAATTTTTGAAGAGGAGCCCTTCAGGAATTTATCACAGCAGATTTATAGCTATCTATTCATATAATTAATAGGCTTCCGTGTTGTCATTCGTGTTTGACCTTTATATTTCTCTTATCCATTGTCCTCCTCAATGCCTTGCACAGACCTTTTTGTTTTCCATAGTAGGCACTCATACAACATTTGCCAAATAAAGAGTAGCATATTATTTTTCTAAAGTTCCACTTATTTAAAAAAATAGATTGATAGATTTCACATTCTTCTTAGCAGATGTCTCAACTTCTCAAAGCAAGCAAGAAAACAAAAGCTCCTGAGAGCAACTTCTTAAAATAAGAATTGTAGGAAGAACAAGACATGACCAGCACAGTTCTAAGAGATTATATCTGCATATAAAGAATCATGCTATCTGGTGCTGATTTAATAATACAAAAGAAAATTCCAGTGGGAGAGGAGAAATGTCTGACCAGATTTTGAACTCATGTCTTTGGGGTATTTGACCACAAATGTTGACTTAGTTTCAGTTGGATGATCTCACCTAGGGAGTCTCCCAGGAGTCTTGCCTGCCTGACATTATATGGAATGTAGGTATCTGGCCAAGGTGGTCTGGTAAAAATGTCAAGAAGAAGGCTTAGAAGACCATCTGTCACAGGGTTCCATCTTACAGCATATGATTACCATGGAAGCTACTCATGCAATCTCATCCCCTTGCAATTTCAGGTGGACATGGAAATTGGACAGAAGCTTTTCGGATAACAGAGAATATACGTCTATACCATGCATTTTCATATTGATTTTATTTAACTGAGCATTTTATCATGCACTGCTGTATTTTCTTTTTCTGTCTTATTTCATCAATATAGCTACATGCTGATTGAACACACCGAAAGTGGTTTATATATCTTTTGATTGCTTCTTCTCTCTCCACCAATTTCTGAGTTATTATGAAAATGTTTGAATTGTTAATGAGGAAAAAAAGGCAGTTTAGTTCATTTTCTCTGTTCTAAGAACTTTTTCAGGGGAGATGTTATATTTTATTCATCTTTGTATCTCTAGGGGCTGTCATGGTCTAGTGCATTAGGTACTCAACACATAGTCTTTGAGTGAAAGAGAAAATAAAAAAGTAGATTGGTGGATGTTTATCTAAACAAATATATCTAAAATGAGTACTATTTTGGATTGTCAACGATAGTCATAACATTAAATGTATAGTAGTGGCTATCACAGATGACCTAGGCTTCTAGGACCCTGAAATGCCAAATTTGAATCTGATCCACTTTGTTATCAGCCTTGAATAGAGACATTGGTGCTGAGCTGTGTTTCTGTAACAGTGTGGTTATCTTGGCCTTGGTTTATTGGGGTGGAGAAGAGTAGAAGCACTTGGGCTTTTGCCTCAAAAAAAGAAAGATAGACTGGTTATAAGATGAATAGAGAAAGATGTGACGGTGCATAAACTGAAAGTGTGGGACAGGCAAGGAGCTGTCTCTTCTGTGCGTAGAGACATGGGTTTGGGCAGCTAAGGGTGAATTATAGGAAGCAGTGGGGGACTTTATAACAACATTGGCTGCCATAGCATTGAGCTAGTGACTTTGCTGCTATCATTTGAAATTTTTGTTCCAAATCAGAGAGATTCCTTCGGCATGTAGGATTGTCTTTTTTACAGGGGAATGACTACCAATGCACATCCTCATAACAATGATGAAAATGATGCTCTGTGCTGTATTTTAAGATGATGTGCTCATCTTTTCAAACACCTAAGGAAGTTTGATCTATTGTTACTCCTGGATAGGTGGCCATGTTAATAAGCCCAAAATATTACCAGTGGTTTTGGCTGCTTATTTATTCTAGGTGGCGTGCTCAGAGACATTCTAGAATTTGGAAAATCTACAACTTCCATTCCAACTTTGGTATGCCTACATGTAGTATTCAATGGAGACATATAGGAAATTTTATGCCAGTGAGCAGTACTATAAAATGTCTATGACAGCGATTTTAGTACATACCACCTATTTTCAGTTTTTCCTCATTTGTTTTCCTTCTATTTATATAGAGTTGTAATTGCCAACAAACAGCAATGGCCTCCCACATTATTTATTTCAATATAGGGGACAATTACACATAATTAGCTGGATGACACTACTCGTTGGCTGGTGGAATTTGCTATGAATGCATTTGCTGCTTCAGGGAGTTGCTTTCTATTTCCTGCACCACTGCTCTGATGTTTAAAGAGACCTATCTTTTTTTCCTTCTTATTTATTGCTTCATTGGTCCGAGGCAGGAAGAGAGCATATGAAAATCAGTATGCAACAGTCTGTGGATACTACCACAGGAGGCAGAGAAAGAGTTGCATACCAATTAGAAAACACCCAAATAGGCACAAGGTAAGCTTTCAACAACATATTCATTTGTGGGTGAAGAAATCCAGGTGAAATTGTCAGTTCCTCGTGATACCTTATGGAAACCATCATTTGTTGCTATGGAAGATGTGATTTGCATAGTCCCTTATTTCTCCATCACGATGTGTTCTGAATAATTTGATTATCCACATGGCTAAAGGTCACTGTTGTGCAAAACCTTAAAGTAATTAGTGTTTTCCAAAAGATCATTTTCTAATTCATATTGGTCTTTCTCCTGCCTTCTTAAACAGTTTACAGAACATAACTGAATTTACCATGAAATTCTCCAAAACATAACCTTAGTCCAGGCTATGCCCATAGGATAGGCTCTTTGACCCATTGGAGTTTGAGGTATTGAGATAAATAATCCAGTATTTCTGGAGTCTTATCCATGTGGCAGGCAATGTGTACAAGGAAAGCTCCTTAAACAGCTGACAGAGCATGCCTTAGAAATTTGCCGTTGAACTAGTAGTCTGCATTAGGCCACATCTGCCCATCTTGCCATTCTTTCAGTGCAAGTATGCAGTCTCGTTTATGTTGATCTCCCCCAAATGCTTTTCTTGGCCCCCTGCCTGGTTTCTTTCCATCCCAAATTACTACCTCTTTGGCATCTATTTTTCATAACTCCTTTAGATTATGGTCATATTTATTCTTGGCCTTCTGGACCGACTTCCTGACTTAGACATAGTAATCTCACATTGTCCTCTCTATGGATTGGGTCTCTATTATACTTTAAATGAAATTATCCCAATTGCTTATTATTAGGATATGAGATATGATAGTTTACCATCCATTCCATTTTAACACTGGCCACCAAAAGTTTTTAGAAAGATCACAAAGGCTTTCTTTTTTTGTAAATTGAATTGAGTATACTGCATTCTCCTTTCCTCCTTCAGGGCAATGAATGCTTTTGACCCCTCCCACTCTTAGGATCATAGAATACCATGTATGGAAAAGTTGGAAGAAGTCATAGAAATAATATAATCTAACACTTCTATTTTACTCATAGGGAATGGAGCGTAGGGGAGCAAAGTGGTTGGTCTGGAGATACAATAAGGACTGGGATTAGATACCATAGTTCCTAATTTAGGTAAATACTCTTTCCACAATCTGCCTTTCTCAAAGATATTGTCCCCTTATTTCTGCATCCCTAGTTACTACTTGCTTACCTCTCTTCTACTTTCCTCTCTTCTAAGTCCTACTATGCTTAACCACTATTGCCCTCCAAGGATACAAATAGATAGTCATTATGTACTCAGATAGTCATTATATTGTGTGTCTCTGAGAACCACTCACAAGCAAAGAATCTGTTATGCAGGCTTTGGTGTTAACAAATCCCAAATATGATTTACCCACCATGTTAGTCTCCTTATATTAACCACTAGGTATTCTTTACTAAAATGTCCTCATGATTTAAACACAAACTTCGTAGGAGAACTCATTTTTCCATATTAACTGTTTTTTTCCTGATATTTGTCATTGGCATATATTTTTCAAAATTCCTACAGATGGTACAAGTTTAACAAATCTTTAATGATAATGATGGTAATACTGTTTTTATCTGAACTTTTTCCATTGTAGCTGCATAGGTGATCCTATAGGAAAGAAAAACAATGAAAAAAGTGATAGTTGTGTGTGACTCTTCTACTTCTTTAATCTATTCCTGGCATATTAATATTTCCTGGGTGAATAATTTTTTCCACAGTGTAGAGAAAAGACAGACTAAATTCCACCCAGCATTTCTCTGGCATTAAGTCAGTTTTTGTAATGCCAGTTGGCTAGACACACTTTCTAAAGGTGTCAATAAACATCTTCTGCTAAGTGAGATCCCCATTTTTTTTCTCATCATGGGCAAGAAACTTCAAACTACTCAACATGTATTTGATAGCTCTCTCAGCCTGCAGAGAAAAAGACAGCTGGTCCGATATGAGCTTTGCCCTATGCTAGTCTTGTAACCTCAGAAACTCCTTTGATGTCTTCATGACTTCCTTCCTTTATTTATAACATGTGGACAATTCTAATACCTAATTTATTGTGGGAATTAATTGAGGGGATGCCCATGAAGCTTTAGCACACTCTTGTTTGCAGGATGAGAAATGGCAGCTTTTTATTTCTTTTAATTTTATTGTCCAAGAAACATATACAGATAATATTTAATAATACAGTTTTGATTTAATTTGATGCCATAAAATATGAAAAAATATGTAAAGCACGGTGGAAAGGAAAACACACACACACACACACACACACACACACACACACACACAAAATGAATTTCCTGGATCTTATCTTTAAGAAACTTAAAAGCAAAAGTATTTCTATAATTTTCTAATGCTTTCATTTTTATTGAACACCAGAAGCACTTGAAGTTTATTATCGGATTTCATTCTCATTGAGAAAATATTGTTTTTCACCATTAACTTATTTCCTTCCCATTTCTCTTCTAATTCCTGTGCACCATCACAAAATCACTTTGCATAGACATTGTTTAATTTACTTTTATGGTCACAGACTGTACACTTTTTTCTTGGCCAGAGGTCTTAACCTTTATATCTGTCACTGAGAAGTAGGAAGGGAACATGGATGGCAGAGGGCATGCCTTCACTTTTAATGATAAAACTCAAATTTCCTGTACTCTTAATGGTAAACTCGCAGTCCCTTAGTCCTAGTTATTAAGGACAGCCCTTTACCTGGAGCTAGAGAAGAGAAAAAATATTCAATAATGTATTTCTTTTGTCCCTGAATATCAGTCTGAAAACAGAAGTTAAACACTGTTCAATCATTTATTTAAATGAAAGTAGTGTCCTTGGCTACAGGATCATAGAGAGGCATTGCTATGTTCAACTTATTTTTAGCTATTGTCAGTTGTACATGAAAAAGACCCTATCGTGCAGTCCTGTCCTGCTGACATTTCCACTAGGTAATTTACCTTTCACTTCACTCTTTCTGGAAGTCCCTCCAGTTATTTTGTGAGATAAACAATAGGAGCCTTTGCTTCAGTGAACTTTTGCTTGAGGTTAATGACCTGCTCTGACTGGATGCAGTCTCCTCACTCCTCCAAAAAAGAAAATGTTATTACAAACACCCCTTGGATTACCAATTGCTTCTCAACACCCAGTTTATTTTAGCTTTGGGATCATTCTGTGCATTGCCTACTCCAATTTTTCCCTTTTAGCGCATCACAGATACTCACATCTGGAAGGTTTCAGTAGAAGTCAGTACAGCATCGTGGATGAGCTCAAGGGGTACAGAGGAACACAGTCTACATTTCAATCACAGCTCCATCTCCTGCTTGATTTATGATCATGAACTGGTGACTTACCCAACCTATGACTTAATTTCTCTACCAAAAAATAGGGAAAATAATTATACTTACTTATGAATTGGAATGGGGGATTAATTGAGATAATCCAAGTAACAGAGTTTGCATAGTGTTAACGCCTAGTAAATACCAAATGCTCATTATTTTCACAATTAGTAATAATAAACATTAGTGATTTTAACCATTATTATAAATAGGATAGTGCTCTGGTTTGGGGATTCTGCTAGAAATAAGGCGGGCACTTCAAGTCATTTCCTTCTACAAAGCCCTTACTGTCTGAAATTGATAAGGGGAAGAGCTGGAATTTTGGCTGGTGGGTATGTGTGCATATGCAGTGTGTATTTAATTTTTTCACTCAAGTATAACACACATCTAGAAGATCAAACAAGTCATGAGTACACAGCTCAGTAGATTATCACAGAGTAAACATACCTGTATAACTACAATCCCCATCAAGGACTAGAATGCTATCTGCCCCCAGAAGGTCCTTCATGCCCCTACCTAATCATTGACCCTAAAAGTCATTACTATACTAACTTCTGGCACCATATATTATATTTGTCTGCTTTTGAACTCTATATAACTGGAATCATATATAACACACATTATATTGTTCTATTTTTATTCACACTAAAATTGTGAGATCCATCTATGCTTTTGTGTGAAGTAGTAGCTTAATTTTATTTCTGTATAGTATATGGCTTTGTATCATTTACCCATTCTAATGCTGATGGATATTTGTGCTCTTTCTAGGTTTAACTATTTTGTACCATATCCTTTGAATATTCTTATACATGTTTTTTTTTGGTAAACAGATGGTCATAGTTCAGTTGAGTATATGACTTAAAATAAACTAGAATAGAATATGATCCACCTTGGTGGATGATGTCAAACTTCTTCCAAGAGGTAGTACCACTGATAGTACGACTATGCAGTTTCATTGTCTATACTTCATGCTATTAGTCATTTTTATTTTAACCATTCTAATGGATTACTTTATTGTAGTTTTACTTAGCACTTACCTGATACCTAGTTAAGTTAAACACTTTTTGAGATATGCTTATTGAATTTGGCATCTTGTTTTTTTAAATTTTTTGTTTGAAATTTTTTGCCCAGTTTTTCATTTATATTACTAGGTTTTTTATTTTTGTATCTGTAAGAGTTTCTTAAATATTCTTGAAACAAACCCTATTTTGATTTATATATTATATACCATATTTTTCCACTCTGAATTTTGTCTGTTTTACTACCTTAATGGTATCTTTTGTTGTCTGGAATTTTAACATAAACCAATTTATCCATATTTGCAATTATGTCAGAAATGTGACATATTTTGAAAAAGATTCCCCATTTCACAGCTCTGAAGATATTCTCCTGTCTTCTAGAGGTTTTATTTTATTTTGTCACCTTTAGATCTATGATTCACTGGAATTGACTTTTGTGTCGGTTGAGAAGGAAGGGTAAAATATATATATTTTTCTATATGGATATGCAATTAAACAACACCATGCAACATTTATAGTGAAAGTCCTTTTCCTATTGTTCCATAGTGCTATATTGACCATACATTACTTGATAAGTGTTTATTCTTAGATTAACACCACAGTTTTAATTGGTTATCTTTACAAGTTTTTCTATGCAAATAAATGAGTCCTAACACAATGTTCTTCTTAAAGATTTTCCAAGCTCTTTTTGCCCTGAAATTTCCATATAAATATATTTAAATGTATATGTTATCAAAACTTTCAAGTAAAAAATAGAAAAATAGCATAATTAACTTTCATGTAATAATTACCCTGCTTCAGCAGTTATTGGACTATGGCCATTCTTGTTCTATTTCCACTTCATGCATTCTCCACCACCACCAGATTATTTGGAAGTAAATTCCATCTGTAAATGTTTCCATATATTTCTAAGAGAAAATGAACTTCTTTTTTTTAACATATACCTACATGAGCATATTATATTTAAAAATTTCTTTAGTATTGTCAAATATTTAGTCAATATTCAGATTTATCTGGTTGTATCATGTTTAAAAAAATTTTGTAGTATGACAGAATTAAGATCTAGTAATGTTGATCTATTGGAATTGGTTGATGTATCTTTAAATTACGTTTAAATATAGGCACCCTACAACAGTTTTTTCCTTGCTATTTATTTATTCAAGAAATCATCTTGCTTTTTCCTTTGGAGTTTTCCACTGTATTTTTAAAAAACATTTTATTTCTACCTTAAAAATAATTTTAGACTTACAAGGATTTGCAAAAGTAATACGAGAAATTCCTGTATACTTGTCACCAAGATTCCCCAGATAAAAACATAAAAATGTATCAAACATTTTTTATCACATTAGTTTTCTTATTCTTTCATATTTTATTGCTTTCTCTTTTCCTCTTTTTATCTTTTCTGAAAGTTGCAGACATGATTCTTCTTTACCTCCAATTATGTCAGTGTGCATTTCCATACAACATAGAATAATGATCACATTCAGATTATCAGTGGTACAATTCTATTATCTCGACACACCTTATATGGTTACAGCTTCACAAGTTGCCTCACTAAAATTTTATCTATACTAAAATTCAATGGCGCAAGATACATTGAATTTAGTTGTCATCTCCTTATTTTTATTTTGGTATTGTTAATGTACAATTACTTGAACAATATTACGGTTACTAGACCCCCTATTATCAAGTCCCCCCAACATAACCCCCTACAGTCACTGTCCATCAGCTTAGTAAGATGCTATAGAATCACCACTTGTCTTCTCCGTAAATATTGCCTTTCCTGTGTCCCCTGCCCGCTACATTATGTGTGCTAATCGTGATGCCCCTTTTCCCCCCTTATCCCTCCCTTCCCACCCATCTTCCCCAGTCCCTTTCCCTTTGTCAACTGTTAGTCCATTCTTGGGTTCTGTGAGTCTGCCGCTGTTTTGTTCCTTCAGTTTTTTCTTTGTTCTTATATTCTACAGATGAGTGAAATCATTTGATACATGTCTTTCTCCGCCTGGCTTATTTCACTGAGCATAATACCCCTCTAGCTCCATCCATGTTGTTGCAAACGGTAGGATTTGTTTTCTTCTTATGGCTGAATAATATTCCATTGTGTATATGAACCACATCTTCTTTATCCATTCATCTGCTGATGGACACTTAGGTTGCTTCCATTTCTTAGATATTGTAAATAGTGCTGTGATAAACATAGGGGTGCATATGTCTTTTTCAAACTGGGCTCCTGCATTCTTAGGGTAAATTCCTAGGAGTGGAATTCCTGGGTCGAATGGTATTTCTATTTTGAATTTTTTGAGGAACCTCCATACTGCTTTACACAAAGGTTCAACTAATTTACATTCCAACCAGAAGTGTAGGAGGGTTCCCCTTTCTCCACATCCTTGCCAACACTTGATGTTTGTCTTTTGGATGGCGACCATCCTAACTGGTGTGAGATGATATCTCATTGTGGTTTTAATCTGCATTTCTCTGATGACTAGCGATGTGGAGCATCTTTTCATGTGCCTGTTGGCCATCTGAATTTCTTCTTCAGAGAAGTGTCTGTTCAGCTCCTCTGCCCATTTTTTAAGTGGATTATTTGCTTTTTGTTTGTTGAGGTGTGTGAGGTCTTTGTATAATTTGGATGTCAACCCCTTATCAGATATGTCATTTATGAATATATTCTCCCATACTGTAGGATGTCTTTTTGTTCTACTGATGGTGTCCTTTGCTGAACAGAAGCTTCTTAGTTTGATATGGTCCCACTTGTTCATTTTTCTTTTTCTTTCCCTTGCCCGGGGAGATATGTTCATGAAGAATTTGCTTATGTTTATGTACAAGAGATTTTTGTCTATATTTGTTTCTAAGAGTTTTATGGTTTCATGACTTACATTCAGGTGTTTGATCCATTTTGAGTTTACTTTTGTGTATGGGGTTAGACAGTAATTCAGTTCCATTCTCTTATATGTAGCTGCCCAGTGTTGCCAACATGAGCTGTGGAAGAGGCTGTCATTTCCCCATTGTATATCCATGGCTCCTTTATCGTATACTAATTGACCATATATGCTTGGGTTTGTATCTGGGCTCTCTATTCTCTTCCACTGGTCTATGGGACTGTTCTTGTGCCAAAACCAAATTGTCTTGATTACTGTGACTTTGTAGTAGAGTTTGAAGTCAGGGAGGGTAATTCCCCCTGCTTTATTCTTCCTCTCAGGATTGCTTTGGCTCTTCACGGTCTTTTGTCATTACATATGAATTTTAGAACTATCTGCTCTCGTTCATTGA
The DNA here is from genome assembly GCA_032199065.1 of Smutsia gigantea. Lineage (NCBI taxonomy): Eukaryota > Metazoa > Chordata > Mammalia > Pholidota > Manidae > Smutsia > Smutsia gigantea. Next base: position 233,181 of record JAVSCE010011067.1, read on the forward strand.
AGAATGCTATAGGTATTTTGATCGGGATTGCATTGAATCTGTAGATTGCTTTTGCAGGATGGCCATTTTGACAATATTAATTGTTCCTAGCCAAGAGCATGGGATTACTTTCCATTTATTAGTGCCCTCTTTAATTTCTCTTAAGAGTGTCTTGTAGTTTTCAGGGTATAGGTCTTTCACTTCCTTGGTTAGATTTATTCCTAGGTATTTTATTGTTTTTTATGTGATTGTGAATGGAATTGTTTTCCTGATTTCTGTTTCTGCTAGTTCATCGTTAGTGTATATGAATGCAACAAATTTCTCTGTATTAATTTTGTATCCCGTAACTTTGCTGAATTCAGATATTAGTTCTAGTAGTTTTGGAGTGGATTCTTTAGGGTTTTTTTATGTACAATATCATGTTATCTGGAAACAGGGACAGTTGGCTTCTTCCTTGCCAATCTGGATGCCTTTTATTTCTTTGTGTTGTCTGATTGCTGTGGTTAGGACCTCCAGAACTATGTTGAATAAAAGTGGGGGGACTGGGCATCCTTGTCTTGTTCCTGACCTTAAAGGAAAAGTTTTCAGCTTCTTGCTGTTAAGCATAATGTTGGCTGTGGGTTTGTCATATATGGCCTTTATAATGTAGAGGTACTTGCCCTCTATACCCATTTTATTGAGAGTTTTTATCATGAATGGATGTTGAATTTTGTTAAATGATTTTTCAGGATCTATGGAGATGATCATGCAGTTTTTGTCCTTCTTTTTGTTGATGTAGTGGATGATGCTGATGGATTTTCGAATTTTGTACCATCCTTACATCCCTGGGATGAAGCCCACTTGATCATGATGGGTGATCGTTTTGATGTATTTTTGAATTCGGTTTGCTAATATTTTGTTGAGTATTTTTGCATCTATTTTCATCAGGGATATTGGTCTGTAGTTTTCTTTTTTTGTGGTGTCTTTGCCTGGTTTTGGTATTAGAGTGATGTTGGCCTCATAGAATGAGTTCGGGAGTATGCCCTCCTCTTCTACTTTTTGGAACACTTTAAGGAGGATGGGTATTAGGTCGACTAAATGTTTGACAAAATTCATCAGTGAAACCATCAGGTCCAAGGGTTTTGTTCTTAGGTAGTTTTTTGATTACCTATTCAATTTCTTTGCTGGTAATTCGTCTATTCAGATTTTCTGTTTCTTCCTGGGTCAGCTTTGGAAGGTTGTATTTTTCTAGAAAGTTGTCCATTTCTTCTAGGTTATACAGTTTGTTACCATATAATTTGTCATAGTATTCTCTCATAATTCTTTGTATTTGTGTGGTGTCCATAGTGATTTTTCCTTTCTCATTTCTGATACTGTTTATGTGTGTAGACTCTTTTTTTCTTGATAAGTCTGGCTAGGGGTTTATCTATTTTGTTTATTTTCTTGAAGAAACAGCTTCTGCTTTCACTGATTCTTTCTATTGTTTTATTCTTCTCAATTTTATTTATTTCTGCTTTAATCTTTATTATGTCTCTCGTTCTACTGACTTTGGGCCTCATTTATTCTTCCTTATCTAGTTTCATTAATTGTGAGTTTAGACTGTTCATTTGGGATTGTTCTTCTTTCCTGAGGTAGGCCTGTATTGCAATATATTTCCCTCTTAGCATGGCCTTCGCTGCATCCCACACTTTTGTCGTGTTGAATTATTGTTGTCATTTGTCTCCATATATTGCTTGATGCCTGTTTTTATTTGGTCACTGATCCATTAATTATTTAGGAACATGTTATTAAGCATCCATGTGTTTGTGGGCTTTTTCATTTTCTTTGTGTAATTTATTTCCAGTTTCATACCTTTGTGATCTGAGAAGCTGGTTGGTACAATTTCAATCTTTTTGAATTTACTGAGGCTCTTTTTGTGGCCTAGTATATGATCTATTCTTGAAAATGTTCCATGTGCACTTGAGAAGAATGTGTATCCTGTTCCTTTTGGATGGAGTGTTCTGTAGATGTCCATGACGTCCATCTGTTCTAATATGCTGTTCAATGCCTCTGTCTCCTTACTTATTTTCTGTCTGGTTGATCTGTCCTTTGGAGTGAGTGGTGTGTTGAAGTCTGCTAAAATGAATGAATTTCATTCTATTTCCCCCTTTAATTCTGTTAATATTTGTTTCACGTATGTAGGTGATCCTGTGTTGGGTGCACAGATATTTTTAATAGTTATGTCCTCTCATTGGACTGACCCTTTTATCATTATGTAATGTCCTTCTTTGTCTCTTGTGACTTCCTTTGTTTTGAAATCTATTTTGTCTGATACAAGTACTGCAACTCCTGCTTTTTTCTCACTATTAGTTGCATGAAATGTCTTTTTCCATCCCGACTTTACTTTCAGTCTGTGTATGTCTTTGGGTTTGAAGTGAGTTTCTTGTAGGCAGCATATAGATGGGTCATGTTTTTTATCCATTCAGTAACTCTATGTCTTTTGATTGGTGCATTCAGACCATTTACATTTATGGTGATTATTGGTAGGTATGTACTTATTGCCATTGTGGGCTTTAGATTCATGGTTACCAAAGGTTCAAGGGTAATTCCCTTACTATCTAACAGTCTAATTTAGCTTACTTTATATGCTATTACAAACACAACTTAAAGGTTTTTTTTCCCCTTTTTTCTTCCTCCTCCATTCTTTGTAGGTTATGAATCATATTCTGTACTCTTTGCCTATCCGTTGGGTGACATCTATTTAACCTTAGGATTACTTCCGTCTGTAGGAGTCCCTCCAAAATGCACTGTAGAGATGTTTTGTGGGAGGTAAATTCTCTCAGCTTTTGCATATCTGAAAATTGTTTAATCTCTCCTTCAAATTTAAATGATAACCTTGTCAGGTAGAGTATTCTTGGTTCAAGGCCCTTCTGCTTCATTGCATTAAATATATCATGCCACTCCCTTTTGGCCTGTAAAGTTTCTGTTGAGAAGTCTGATGATAGCCAGATGGGTTTTCCTTTGTATGTGATCTTTTTTCTCTCTCTAGCTGCTTTTAAAAGTCTGTCTTATCCTTGATCTTTGCCATTTTAATTATTATGTCTTCATGTTGTCTTCCTTGGGTCCTTTGTGTTGGGAGATCTGTGCACCTCCATGGCTTGAGAGTCCATCTCCTTCCCCAGATTGGGTAAGTTTTCAGCAATTACTTCCTCAATGACACTTTCTATCCCCTTTTCTCTCTCTTCTTCTTCTGGTACCCCTATAATGAGAATATCGGTTCCGTTTGGATTGGTCACAGAGTTCTCTCAATATTCTTTCATTCTTAGAGATTCTTTTTTCTCTCTGTACCTCAGCTTCTTTGTATTCCTCTTCTCTAATTTCTATTACATTTACCATCTCTTCTACTACATGTTATCTGCTTTTAAATCCCTCCATTGTATGTTTCATTTCAGATATGGAATTTCTTAATTATTGAGTATTTGACTAAAATTCATTCCTGAGTTCTTGAATATTTTTCTCTACCTCTATAAGCATGTTTATAATTTTTATTTTGAACTCTCTTTCAGGAGTATTGGTGAGTTCAGTTTCATTCGGCCTTTGTTTTGGTGTTTGTGAGATTTTGGTGAACCGTGTTTTTTTGATGTTTCATATTTCTGTGTGGTGCCCAGTAGGGCGCTGAAGTTCCAGTCTCTGGAACTGCTCAGCCCCTAGAGTGAGTTTGGAGGTCGTAGGGGAGCCGCACTGGTGGCTGGGGGGAGGAATGATTTGTTTCCTGATGCCAATCTGCCATGCCTGTCTCTAGTGCTAGAGCCAGTGGGCCAAGCACCCAGGTGTAAACCTCTGTGCTTTGCATCTCTAACTGTTGTAGGCAGGGCCTCCCTCGGCTTGCCTGACACCAGCACAGTGACTGCCAGTTTGCAAACCAGTGCCGGCAGGCTAGGAGGAAGGTGCAGCAGGCTGCGTGTCACAGTGAGGGGCCTCGGAGCTGAGTAGGCAGCCAGGGAGTGGTGCACCAGGTGCTCCTCAAAGTTCCCAACCAGCTGGGCAGAGCGCGCCCAGACAACCTTGTCCAGCTCTCCCTTCTCCTGTGTGTCAAGCTCCGTGCAAACCCCACCCCTTCAGCAGCCCTCTCACTGCTAGGAAGCCTCTCAGACTGCCTGCCTTTCCTCTGACATGGAGCGGCTGGATATGGATCTCGTCCTCTACAAACGACCGGAATGTCAGTCTCTCACGCACTCCACCTGTCTAAGCTCCCCAATGTCCAGAGCACCACACAGTATAGGTTTCTGCTCACAAAGCAGATCTCCAGGGCTAGGAGTTCAGCAGTTCCAAGCTCCCACCCCCTTTCCCACTCCGTTTCTCTTCCACCCTCCATGAGCTGGGGTGGGGGAAGGACTTAGGTACCGCCTGATTAAGGCTTTCATACTTTACCCTGTTTCGTGAGGTCTGCTCTGTTCATGAAGTCTGTATGCAGTCTGGTTCAGCCTTCTTCCTTGTTATTGTTTTAGGGTTATTTGTATTAATTAACTATATTTTTGTACTATTTGTGGTTTTGGGAGGAGTTCCCTGTCTCACCTCTCATGTCGCCATCTTGAATCCTCAGTTGTCATCTCTTTTTTTGTCTCTTTAATCTGAAACAAACCCTCAGATTTTGTCTTTCATCATCATAGTACTTTTGAAGAGAGCTGATCAGTATCAAGAGTTGTGAAAGATCTGAGGTTTTACCCCTCTTGAAAGCTGACAAGCTAACTTACTGCATTTTTATAGATGCAGAGAGGAAACAAAATTCCTGGGCTAGAGACAAAGGACTTTATTCCTCACAGCACAGGAAGCAGCCTGAGCTCCATTTTGGTGTTGGTTTCTGGTGTCCTGCATCTCATGGGGTAATACAAGCACATGGGTGAATGCTGATGGGCACTGTGTTTATGTAACCCCTGAAGAAATTCAAGCTTAAGGACCCCAAATCTTTTTAAATGGATGCTAAGCAAATCAATTTGTAACTTTCTTGATTATATTGAACAGTAAATAAATCTTCCCCCTTAATCTTGAGTAGATATTGCCTCTATTTTCCAAGGCTCTTTTCTATAGATGCATCCTTGAAAAGACTGTCTGCAACAAAGGACAGTTTGAGCTCTCTCTGCAAGAGACACATGGAATTTTGTATTTCCAAAATATCCACACCTCTTTTCTTGACTGTTCTTCAATCTAACAAACCCTTTCATGACTATTATACTGTCAGCCACTCTAACTATAATCTGGTGAGTAGAAGCCGACAATAAACCCATTTAACTGGTCCCATATGGTGTTTAAGGCTACCATCAACAGGGCTCCAAGCAGTAGGATGAGACCAGTCTGCAGTACTGACCTCAACTATGCCACCTTGGATTGGAGACTGACCCAGCCAGCTGAACAAGTCCCCAAACCATTAGTCCACCTTATCAAGGCAGGTGGTATTTTCCATAAGTTTTTGTATTGACTTTTCCACTTTGTCCAACAATTAATCAAGGTACAATAGGATGTATTAGCAATTACACAGACTACACCTTGACCTACCCAGAGGAAGTGGAGGACCATTCTGTCATCCATAACAACCGTGGCCAGTGAGTTGAAGCTGACTTGAATGCCTTTCAGGGATGAAAGGGTTTCATTGTCAACGCATATAAAATCAAGAGAAGATTTTGTACCAGCTTTTCTAATTGGATGACTATCATCATAGGAAAAAGATGCCCAAAGAGTGCTCATAAATAAAAAGTTTATTTAAACCTAGATATAAAACACATTTTAAAAATGAATTAGTTGATGGTTATTCCACCAGTCTTTGTACATGAACATGAGTTTGCTTCTATCCAACATGAAAAGTACATAATTGTGTAAATAAATTCACATTGATATCATTTTACTTATATATAATTAACCTGGAAAGGCTGAGTTTCTCTTTTGATTTTTTGAGCACTTCTCACCTTGTGGGTTTGATGAAGAAGACAGCTCTCACAATAATGCTGAGTAAATCAAAAACATGAAAAATGCCAAACATACCTATTTATTTCAAGCTTCCTCGGTTTGTAAAGCAAATAAGTTTATCTTTGGCATTGCCAGAGGCAGCTTAAGAAACCCAAAGAGAGTCTGAGTGTTAAAGGTATTTATTACTGTGATCTGGGGGCCTGAATTTGAAAAAAGACACTGTCAAAATAATTGTCAAGGGAGAAAAGACATGAGCTTAAGTATTAGGGATAAAAGGACAACATTTGAGGTGCTTTTTAAGGTAAACACACTTTATTTAAGATAAACATTTGGTTACGTTGCACCAAGTAACAAAGAATTCTAAGATCTCTAGCTTTTTCAGAAGCAACTTGTTAAAAAAAATATATTCAGGAGTGTGAAAAAAAGTCACAAAAGTTTAACAGGCCCTTATGATATAAGGAACATTTGTTATCTACACAAAATATATAGAAGATGCAAAATTTAAAAAGAAAAACTGCTTTCACAGAAAGCAAACTGAACTCTAGTTTTACTTCTTTTTATATAACTGAGATAAATTTTTTTTCCTGTACTAGCAAAACAGTTCTTTATCTTACAAATAAAACCATAAACACTGAACCAACTTTGCAAAAATTTTACACATTTTAATGCTTCTTTCAAACTCATTATTCACAAGTATTTTAAATCAAGGTAAATAAACATCACTATCCCTCCAATCTTCTACTACTTTTATTTTTTTTACTTTTTTACTATCCTTTTTTTCCAACTACCGCCACAAAGAAGCATTTTACTCTTCATCAATAACGTATACATTTTATTTCACTCGTATATTTTTTGCAGCTATGGCAAGGAGCACAGTTCTATCCAGACAGAATAGCTATAACTTCTAACCAAAGTAGTTAACTTCTGTCTCTGCACAGCACAGAAAAAGCCTGGAGGTAGGTAAATGACCACTCTCAGTCATATTTAAGCACTGATTGGAGCAACAGAGCTCCAGGGAAGATTATTTGTGACTCATGAGCACACATTGTGTATTTCCATTCAGTCACACACATTATTTTTTATATTACTTAAAGTGGCAAATATAAACATGTATACCAGTATGACCTAATGTTGCCTACCCATCCTTTTCACCCTTACAAATATTGGTTTTAAAGCATATATTTGTCTTATAATAGCTAAAAATATGAGTGATATTTTTTCAAGAGTTGGGTTATTTCTGAATTAAAAACTAATTTTCACCAACTAAATTTTATATAATCTGTAGAAACAGGAGGCAAAGGTGTATGCATATTCAAACTATGCTAGCAACTCCATGTTTCTGTCAGAGATATGACAAAACTTTTTACTAAGATAGCACAAGGAGATTGAGTAAATCATTACGATCTATAGCATTATAAGAACTAGTCAACTTTTATAAGCCATCACTTATTTATTTGAAAATATAATTAACTGTTACATATAATAATTGGAAGCAAGCAAGCTAATCTGAACAGCAAAATAACTTACAGGGCATTCAGTTAGTGGAAATTTATTTTTAATTCAGAAAAACCCAACTCTTGAAAAAATATCACTCATGTTTTTAACTATTATAAGACATGTAATATATGATCTACTCTCTTAACAAATTTCAAGTATGTAATGCAGTGTTATTAACTATAGTCACCAGGCTATAACTCATTGTGATTTTAATTCACATGAAACAACATTTAATTTGCATAGTTGTGCATATTTTCATTTGCTTATTTTCCATTCATGTATTTTCTTTGCAGAAATGTCTGTTCAATTCTTTTGCATATTTTTAAAGTTGTGTTGGTTGTTTCCTTATTATTGACTGTTAACCTTTCTTTTTTTAAAAAATATGTTTGAATGCAAGTCTGTAATCACATATAGGATCTGCAAATACTTTACTCTTGTCTGTGACTTGTCTTTTCATTCTCCTAACAGTATCTTTCAAACACAGAAATTCTTAATTTTGAGGCAAGTGCAATTTATCTTTATGTTTTCTTTTATGGATTGTGCTTTTGGTGTTATATTTAAGAAATCTTTCTCAAACATAATGTAAAAAAATATTGTCCTCATGGTTTACAAATTTTGTATATTTAAGATTTTAATTTAGGTCTGTGCTAAATTTTGAGTTAATTTTTTGTATATGGTGTGACTTATAGGTCACATTTTTTCTTTTTTGTTTCTTTTTTCTGTTTTTTTCCCCACCTTCTCCTTCTTTTTCTTCGTCTTTCCCTCCTCCTCTTCCTTCTTCATTTTTGCATAAGGATATCTAATTTGTCTAAGCACAATTTCTTTGAAAACATTTTCTTTCTTCACTGAGTTATCTTTGTATCTTTGTTGAAAACCCATTGAGGATAAATGTGTGAGTCTGTTTCTGGACTCTGTTCTGTTACATCATTCTACTTTTCTGCCTTGAGGCCAGTACTACAACGTCCTGACTTCTGTAGCTTTATAATAAGACTCAAAGTCAAGTGGAGTAGTTCCTCCAATTTCATTCTTCTTTTTCCAAGTTACCTATTTTCCATTTGGGCTTTAGAACTTTAGGATGTGCAGGGGTTGGTCAGTATAATCACCTAGGTGTTTTCTGAAGTGGAATCTGTGAAAATTACCAGTCCTAAAGGATGAAAATGATTTACTTTTGAAAACTTTAACTACAGAATAAGATACAAGATTATACTATTTACCATAGATCAAAACCACCATGGGTAACTTCAATTTAAATAATATGACTGTTAGGTAGAACAATAGACATGAGCAGCCAGAAAAGAGGAAGATAAGGCTCAAAGAAGAAGCCACCCAGATAAGGTTCAAAGAAAAAGTTGCCAAACTCTGCCCAGGTAGGGGATTCCATGTGGTGAGAACAAAGGTTTTGAAGGGATATAATTTCCTCCCCAACCAGATCCCATCAGACAAAACTAAGAAATGCCCAAATCACACATCAGCCTGGGGAAAGGGCATGCTCACTGAGAGGGATGCCTATATAGAAATACCTGTCAGTTAAATAACCCAACCTTGTCAGTCAGAGGTGCCTTCTAATGAGAATGCAATATATAAGCCTCCTGCCTAACAGATTGAGGCTGTTATCTACCCTGACTCTGGCCCGCTCCTCCCTCAGAGTGTATTCAAATAAAACTTTTGCTCTGCTTTGCTACTGTGTGTCTGCCTCTCAATTCTTTGTTGGGGTGGGGACAAGAACTGAGGAGAATGAACTCAACCTGTAACATTAATACAATTATTAGATTTTGGAAGCCATAAATTTATAGATACTGAAATTTGATTCCACACAAGCTGGAAGAGTATGCCATCCCAAAACCTGCCTTATCAATTTATAGGTGAGAAAATTTAATTTCAGAGAATCTAAATAACTTGTCCATGCCCCATCAGAATATTAGCTTAATTATTGATCTTTGAGGTTAAGTAGATATGGTTCCAAATGTCAGCCCTGCTATTTACTAGTGGAGTCATCCTGAACAAGTCTTTTTTTTTTCTAAAGTCTTAGAAGTTAAAGTACCTTATTTTAAAATTGGAATAATAGTTTTCTTTCAGAACGGATCTGAAGTTCCTGTCACAATTTAAGAGCTCAGTATAGTGTGACTATTAACACAAAATGGAGAAAGTAGAGTTTGTAACCTAGGTTTTCTGCTTCAAAGTTCAGAGGTCTTTCTTTTACACTATTGCTTTTTATTATATTGATGATGAAAGAAAAGGGAGAGAGAGAGGAGAGGGAAACCCATAAAAAGTGAACTTATTTTAAGTTAATTGCTTCTAGAAAGGCCCCATCATCAACAAACAAATGATGTAGATGAAATGTAAGACGAACACAACTAAAACACCTAATGTGACTAGTAAAACGATGCTAACAACCTGAAGCTCCTTAATCACAGGCATTCCAGGCTTAAATCAGAGAAAGGAGTGATGTCTAGCAACCTAACCTCAGTAAAATCAAAGCACTGCCATTCAGCTGGTCTTCTGGGATCAGGGTCCATCTCAAGCAAAACGATTGCTCCTAAAATATATTGCTCCCCTGGAGGCCACTGCAAGCTTTCTTTCTTTTCTTTCCCATCAAGCCATAGGCTAATCTTTTCCTCAATTCTTGTTTCTTTTTTTGTTTTGCAATAAAATTCTCACCTGGGCATTGTTGACCTAGTTCAAGGAATTTGTGGAGTACAGTAGCTCAGTGCCTTTCAAACTTTAATGTACATAAGACTCACCTGGACATCTTTGTAAAATGCATTCTGATTCAGCAGGTCTAGAGTGGATCTTGAGATTCTGCATTCCTAACAAGCTCCCAGGTGAGTCTCCTGATGTGGGTGCATACACCAGACTTGGAGTTACAAGGTTTTGGTTGATTTTCAAACTTGGGTATCTCCAGAGTCATCTGGAAACCTTTCAGGAATATATAAATTTGGAGTAACATGCCCAGATTTGCTAAATCAGATCCTCTAGCAAAGTAGAGTCTGAGAGTTTGTACTTTAAAAAAAACTCTTCTTTTCTGGAATACATAGGGGACCAAAATGGTACTAAAAATAACTAACAATGAGTGGGGCATATTTGCTGACCAATCAGAATGGGTACCAGCTATAGTGCTAGAATGAAGTCCGAAGGCCCCTGCTCTTCCAGGGATTGCTATTTTGGTTGCTGAATATGGGAAAGTGCGGGTGACCCAGGGTAGATTTGGGGGAGACCAAGGAGATCATTTTAGCATTGGTGCTAATGCTCAGAACAGGAGGTCAGGGAAGCTGTTATTTACCAATTATTAGTGATGGGTTTCAATATTTTATTAACTGTTTTAATTTTCTTTGTTCTTTCTGGCATATTGTCAATTCATTGGAATGTTTCAGAAAGAAGCCAAGTACTGATTCTCAGACTTTTGGTACATCAGCTAGACCTAAGGACATTGTGTGCAAGGCACCTATTCGCAGTCCAGCCCCTAAGATTCCAGTTTAGCCTGTATGGGGTACTGTGTAGGAATCTGCATTCTGAACAAACTCCTTAAATAATTTTGATGCATATTACCTATGACCTCAAACTTGAGGATCCCAAGTGTTGGTAAAGGGAAGGTTCCTGTGGCCGGAATTCTCACCTGGCCCTGTTTGGCTAGCTCGCTACACACTTGCAGGCAATACATCGTTATTGACTCTCTATAAAGAGCTCTGCCCAGTGCTCTGGGCAACACGGTGGCATGGCTGCAAGGCCACAAAAGAGCAGAGATGAGACTGGAGTGGTAGCAATGCCGAGGACAGAGACTGAGGCAGCTGTGGGGGCAGAGAGGCCCAGAGGAGAGCCCGGCTTGCTGCAGGCAGATTCTCTGAGTGGATGGGATTCTAGTGATTGACCTGCAACAGTGGGAATAAAATTAGGTATAAACCATTTCACTCCAAGAACATTCCACTGTCATTTCTTTGGTCTCATTGAATCCATAGTGAATTTACCTGGGCTGAAACCCACTGGCAAGACACCAAGCATGAACAATGAAGCAGTTTGTTTGGAAAAGTACATTATGGCTGAGTATCTCATGTCTTTATTCAATTTAGTTTAGCAGTTAGAAAACACAAAATAATTGAAATCAGTTGAAAATAATTTCATGCCCCTTCCTTGTATAATTCCTAACCAGTATCAATCATTTAGTATTATAACAGAGAATTTTATGTTATTTATAACCCAACTAAATGGCTCTTTTCTCAGTTTTGCTTCTCAGCTTCTGCTTTGACATGTAATGATCTACTTCAGCATTACTTTTGCACTAGGGAGCAAGAAAGGCTGCTGACAATCCTAATGTTTGAATTGGGCCTTGGATAACTTTAATTTTCAGAAATGAATTTTTTTTAATATAATTTATTTTATTATCATTAATTTACAATTACATGTGCCATATTACGATTATTAAACTACCCCTTCATCAGGTGCCCCCCACCAACCCCATTACAGTCACTGTCCATCAGCGTAGTGAGATGCTATAGAATCACTACTTGTCTTCTCTGAGTTGTACTGCCCTCCCCGTGCCCCCCCAACATTACATCTGCTAATCGTAATGCCCCTTTTTCCCTCTTATCCCTCCCTTCCCGCCCATTTTCCCCAGTCCCTTTCCCTTTGGTAACTATTAGTCCGTTCTTGGGTTCTGTGAGTCTGCTGCTGTTTTGTTCCTTCAGTATTTTTTCTTTGTTCTTATACTCCACATATGAGTGAAATCATTTGATACTTGTCTTTTTCGGCTTGGCTTATTTCACTGAGCATAATACCCTCTAGCTCCATCCATGTTGTTGCAAATGGTAGGATTTGTTTTCTTCTTATGGCTGAATAATATTCCATTGTGTATATGTACCACCTCTTCTTTATCCATTCATCTACAGATGGACACTTAGGTTGCTTCCATTTCTTGGCTATTGTAAATAGTGCTGCGATAAACATAGGGGTGCATCTGTCTTTTTCAAACTGGGCTGCTGCATTCTTAGGGTAAATTCCTAGGAGTGGAATTCCTGGGTCAAATGGTATTTCTATTTTGAGTTTTTTGAGGAACCTCCATACTGCTTTCCACAATGGTTGAACTAATTTGCAGTCCCACCAGCAGTGTAGGAGGGTTCCCTTTTCTCCACATCCTCGCCAACATTTGTTGTTGTTTGTGTTTTGGATGTTGGCCATCCTCACTGGTGTGAGGTGATATCTCATTGTGGTTTTAATCTGCATTTCTCTGATGATTAGCGATATGGAGCATCTTTTCATGTGCCTGTTGGCCATCTGAATTTCTTCTTTAGAGAAGTGTCTATACATGTCCTCTGCCCATTTCTTAATTGGATTATTTGCTTTCTGTTTGTTAAGGTGCATGAGTTCTTTATATATTTTGGATGTCAACCCTTGATCAGATACATTTTTTATGAATATATTCTCCCATACTGTGGGATGTCTTTTTGTTCTACTGATGGTGTCCTTTGCTGTACAGAAGCTTTTCAGCTTGATATAGTCCCACTTGTTCATTTTTGCTTTTGTTTCCCTTGCTTGGGGAGATATGTTCATGAAGAAGTTGCTCATGTTTATGTCCAAGAGATTTTTGCCTATGTTTTTTTCTAAGAGTTTTATGGTTTCATGACTTACATTCAGGTCTTTGATCCACCTTGAGTTTACCTTTGTGTATGGGGCTAGACAGTAGTCCAGTTTCATTCTCTTACATGTAGCTGTCCAGTTTTTCCAACACCAGCTGCTGAAGAGGCTGTCATCTCCCCATTGTATATCCAAGGCTCCTTTATCAAATATTAATTGACTGTATATGTTTGGGTTAATGTTTGGATTTTCTATTCTGTTCCACTGGTCTGTGGGTCTGTTTTTGTGCCAATACCAAATTGTCTTGATTACTGTGGCTTTGTAGTAGAGCTTGAAGTCAGGGAGTGTAATTCCCCCTGTTTTATTCCTCCTTCTCAGGATTGCTTTGGCTATTCGGGGTCTTTTGTGGTTCCATATGAATTTTAGAATTATTTGTTCCAGTTCATTGAAGAAAGCTGTTGGTAGTTTGATAGGGATTGCATTGAATCTGTAGATTGCTTTAGGTAGTATAGCCATTTTGACAATATTTATTCTTCCTAGCCAAGAGCATGGGATGCATTTCCATTTGTTAGTGTCCTCTTTAATTTCTCTTAGGAGTGTCTTGTAGTTTTCAGAGTACAGGTCTTTCACTTCCTTCGTTAGGTTTATTCCTAGGTATTTTATTCTTTTTGATGCAATTGTGAATGGAATTGTTTTTCTGATTTCTCTTTCTGTTAGTTCATCATTAGTGTATAGGAAAGCAACAGATTTCTGTGTGTTAATTTTGTATCCTGCAACTTTGCTGAATTCAGATATTAGTTCTAGTAGTTTTGGAATGGAATCTTTAAGGTTTTTTATGTACAGTATCATGTCATCTGCAAATAGTGACAATTTGACTTCTTCTTTACCAATCTGGATGCCTTGTATGTCTTTGTTTTGTCTGATTGCTGTGGCTAGGACCTCCAGTACTATGTTGAATAACAGTGGAGAGAGTGGGCATCCCTGTCTTGTTCCCGATCTTAGATGAAAAGCTTTCAGCGTCTCGCCGTTAAGTATGATGTTAGCTGTGGGTTTGTCATATATAGCCTTTATGATGTTGAGGTACTTGCCCTCTATACCCATTTTGTTGAGAGTTTTAATCAGGAATGGATGCTGAATTTTGTCAAATGCTTTTTCAGCATCTATGGAGATGATCATGTGGTTTTTGTTCTTCTTTTTGTTGATGTGGTGGATGATGTTGATGGATTTTCGAATGTTGTACCATCCTTGCATCCCTGGGATGAATCCCACTTGATCATGGTGTATGATCCTCTTGATGTATTTTTGAATTCGGTTTGCTAATATTTTGTTGAGTATTTTTGCATCTACGTTCATCAGGGATATTGGTCTGTAATTTTCTTTTTTGGTGAGGTCTTTGCCAGGTTTTGGTATTAGAGTGATGCTGGCTTCATAGAATGAGTTTGGAAGTATTCCCTCCTCTTCTATTTTTGGAAAACTTTAAGGAGAATCGGTGTTATTTCTTCTCTATATGTCTGGTAGAATTCAGAGGTGAATCCATCAGGCCCAGGGGTTTTGTTCTTGGGTAGTTTTTTGATTACCAATTCGATTTCGTCACTGGTGATTGGTCTGTTTAGTTTTTCTGTTTCTTGCTTGGTCAGTCTTGGAAGGTTGTATTTTTCTAAGAAGTTGTCCATTTCTTCTATGTTTTCCAGCTTGTTAGCATATAGATTCTCATAATATTCTCTTATGATTCTTTGTATTTCTGTGGGGTCCGTCGTGATTTTTCCTTTCTCATTTCTGATTGTGTTTATGTGTGTAGATTCTCTTTTTCTCTTAATGAGTCTGGCTAGGGGTTTATCTATTTTGTTTATTTTTTCAAAGAACCAGCTCTTGGTTTCATTGATTTTTTCTATTGTTTTATTCTTCTCAATTTTATTTATTTCTTCTCTAATCTTTATTATGTCCCTCCTTCTGGTGACTTTGGGCCTCATTTGTTCTTCTTTTTCCAATTTCAGTAATTGTGTCTTTAGACTATTCATTTGGAATGTTCTTCCTTCTTTAAATAGGCCTGGATTGCAATATACTTTCCTCTTAGAACTGCCTTTGCTGCGTCCCACAGAAGTTGTGGCTTTGTGTTGTTGTTGTCATTAGTCTCCATATATTCTTTGATTTCTGTTTTGATTTGGTCGTTAACCCATTGATTAATTAGGAGAGTGTTGTTAAGTCTCCATGTATTTGTGAGCCTTTTTGATTTCTTTCTAAAATTTATTTCTAGTTTTATACCTTGGTGATCTGAGAAGTTGGTTGGTAGGATTTCAATATTTTTGAAATTACTGAGGTTCTTTTTGTGGCCTAGTATGTGGTCTATTCTGGAAAATGTTCCATGTGCACTTGAGAAGAATGTGTATCCTGTTGCTTTTGGGTGTAGAGTTCTGTAGATGTCTGTTAGGTCCATCTGTTCCAGTGTGTTGTTCAGTGCCTCTGTGTCTTTAGTTACTTTCTGTCTGGTTGATCTGTCCTCTGGAGTGAGTGGTGTGTTGAAGTCTCTTAAGATGAATGCATTGCTGTCTATTTCCTCCTTTAATTCTGTTAGTATTTGTCTCACATATGCTGGCGCTCCTGTGTTGGGTGCATATATATTTATAATGGTTATATCTTCTTGTTGGACTGACCCCTTTATCATTATGTAATGTCCTTCTTTATCTTTTGCTACTTTCTTCGTTTTGAAGTCTATTTTGTCTGATACAAGTACTGCAACACCTGCTTTTTTTTTTTTTTTTTTTGCATAAAATATCT